>SZWC01008145.1:6530-28974 GCA_023375785.1 Penium margaritaceum
GGCCGGCCATTTGACCGGCCGCCGGCCACCCAGCCGGTCGACCGCCGGCCGGCCGGTAGCCAGCGGGTGGCTGGCCACCGGCCAGCCCTCGCGATAGCGAGGGGTGGCTTGCAGCCACCCCCTCGCTATCGCGAGGTGGGAGGGCCGAACTGGCCCTCCCGCTACAGCAGGCCTCCTCGGCGGTCGGGCCGTCGATGGTCACTGCCACTGCAGATGCTGTCTCCATGCACCCAGCTTTGCTTCTAGTTGTGGCATTACGTCTGCATCGTCATGCTATGCCTAGGGTCCATGTCTTCTGCTTTGTGGCCCTGCTTGACGTCACTGACAGTCGTAGGCACTGCTCGGGTTCGGGCAGCCATAACTCTTTGCTTCTATTTTTCTAGCTGATTCTGACCGCACGACTGCGTTCGCAGCGTTGGTATTATGGTATGGCCCAGTTTTCAGGCAAGCTGGACGACGCCCGGGTTTTGGGCTGTCGGGCGTCTGGCAGGGCTCACCGAGAAAACCATGCCTGCCAGAAAATAGGTCTACGACTATTTTTTGATTGGCTGGTTAGCTGAGTAACAAGTTCTACACTAGTAAGGGGGAGCTAGAACTTGGAGGGGTCTCCCATTGTTGCTCATTCTTCATTCCTAATCAGTCACTTTCAGTTTTCAACTGCTTTCTGGCACTAACACTGGCGCGTGTGTTTCCGAGTAACAAACCCAGAGCTTCCAGACTTGGACTCTAGAGCAGCAGACTGAGGGGGCAGCTGACTTAAGCAAGGAGCGTGGAAGCCCGCACGCTGCATCAACAACGATGCTGCCCCAACCTGCTGCCTAGGTTTTCTAACTTGGTATCAGAGCCAGAGCGTAGCAGCAGCAGCAAAAGATTGGCGTACAGGTGCCAGACAACGCCGGCAGACCCCCATACCTGCCAGTGCAGGGGAAATGCTGCTGAATTTTTTCCGGCAGCATTGACCCGCCTGGTGACGGCGTCAGATTTTTTTCCCACGGCCACTGGGTCAGGGGTAATGCTGCCGAAATCTTTCGGCAGCACTGACCTCCACGCGTGACCCGAGGAGGTGAACGGCAGGCCGCGTCCGACACCTGCGGGCGACGACGCACACTGCAACGTCATCCAGGTGCAGTGACTCGCACCAGCACGTAGTAGCAGCAACGTGCATTAGCGGCAGCCGCAGGGAATGCCAGCGAGCAATGGCAGCAGCAGCCAGCAGGAGCTGCGTGCAGCAGCAGCAGCAGGCAAAAGCAGTAGCTCACAGCAGCCCGCAACAGCAGCAGCCCGCAACAGCAGCCCGCAACAGCAGCGAGCAGCAGCCACAGCACGCAGCAGCTGCAGCAGCGTGCAGCAGCAGTAGCGGGCTGCAGCAGCCGCAGAAGCGAGCCGCAACAGCAGCCAGCTAAAGTAGGAGCAGCAGCGAGTAGCTACTAGCAGCAGCCAACAGCGGCTGCTGCCGCTTGCAGTCCGCAAGCAGCGAGCAGTAGGCCGCTGCTGCCAACGAGTAGCAGCCCGTTGCTCGCAGCATGTCAGGATGAGATCCGCGTGGTGCGGTCCCGAAGTTTGTCTGATCGTCTCTACTGGTTCACGTCTACTGTTTTGGGCAAATCTGAGACTAAGCGTGAGCTTTCTGGTCGCTCTCACGCTATGTGAGCAGGAGTTTAGAGACAGTCAGTTTGCGAAGGGAATAACGTCGTTTTGCGTTAGTTTTTTTTAACATAGACATGATCACAACATTTATAGGGCTAGTCATGAGCTTTCCAACACACCAAACCGCGCGCGATTCGGCCAAGCATAGCTCAAGTTATGCTTGCCGAAGCGCAAGTCTCACCCACCACAGAAGCCTGACGCCGCCACTCACCGTGGCGCCTTCATTCACGTGCGAAGCGCCTTTCCCAAGGCGCATGTCCCATTGCACATGGTGTGGGGGTCCCCTGCACTGTTTCCACGCACCCTACCCACTTTTGGGTCGTGTTTGGTGATGGGGTGTGACGAGGTTCGAAACCTGTCCGCGGACCTGCAGTCAGAATTTTGACCTAGTCCCCAAGTAACAAAACGTACTACTGAGTTTCGGACGCCGAGCCAGGATTTTGGCTGTCCTTGAGTAACAACCTGCACTACTGGATCCGGTGGATGATCCACCTGATCAGGCGGATCATCCACCGGACGCCTCAGCAGGCCTATCGGAGCATTTTCTCCACATGATGTGTTTGTTACTCGGTCCGGTCGATTATCGACCGGATTTCGAATCGCTGCCGGCTCCCAGAGCCGCTGCGCATACCCGAACTTTGGAAAGCCATATCTCCCTGGATACTTGTCCGATTCCGGCGAAACAACTTCCACCGGATTGAGCGACTCGTCAACTTTCAGGGACAATCCCCCATTTGAGGATCCGAGCAAGCATCGAGTCGCCAGATCCGCCGGAGCGGAGTTTCCATTTTCTGGCGGCTCGTCAGCGCCTCCTGGCGCCGCACTTGGGCATGCGGAGGGGCAATTTTTCAACATTCTCCCCCTTGCACCTTCCATGCCCGCTGCTCCTGCTTGCTCTCACTCATCTTCCGCTGCGCCCTCCAGCCCATCATAGCTGGTCATCCCAAGTCCGGCCACGCTCATCGCGTGCCGGTCTGCGGGTTGCGCTTTGGTCAAGCAATCCACAAGCATGCTGTGCGTGCTGCAGTGCTACAGCACCACCTGCCCCTTCTCCACCATGTCCCATGCGTAGTGATAACGCACGTGGATGTGCTTCGTCCTCTTGTGCTGCGTCGGGTTGTTGGTCAGCGAGATGGAGCCGGTGTTGTCCTCTTGCACCACCGTAGACTCCAGCTGCGGTACGCCCAGCTCCCCCAGCAACGTGCGGAGCCACACCGCCTCCTTGACCGCCTCGGCCAGCGCGATGTACTCTGCTTCCACTGTGGAGGTGGCGACGCAGTCCTGCTTCCTGCTGCACCACGAAACGGCTGCACCAACGAGGAAGAACACGTAGCCGGATGTGGACTTCCGCTTGTCCACATCCCCAACGTAGTCTGTGTCCGTGTAGCACACCAGACGCAAAGGGTCCGCCCGCCCCTTGCCGTCGAACCTCAGGCGCGCGTGCCGCGTTGCCTGTAGGTAGCGGAGGATGCGCTTGGCTGCCTGCCAGTGTAGTGGCCCTGGATCGGCCACGTACCTGCTCACTTGGCCCACCGCGTAGGTCAGGTCCGGTTGAGTCGCCACCATGGCGTACATGAGGCTGCCCACCGCCGATTTGTAAGGCACCCCTGCCATATCCTGCCGCTCTTCTTTTGTTTGCGGCGCCATGGCCGCACTCAGTTCATAGGTCGTGGAGACAGGACTGCACACTGGTTTGCAGTCCTCCATGCCATACTGCTTCAGCACCTCGGCCACGTATTTGGCCTGCCCCAGCTCAAGCATGCGCGCCCTCCGGTTCTGCGTAATGCTCACCCTGAGGTAGAACTCCAGCTCCCCCATGTCCGACATCTGGAACCTGCTGCTCTGCTGCTCTTTCAGCTGCTGTAGGCTTAGCAAGTCCGAGGAGCACAAGATCAGATCATCCACGTAAAGTGCGACAATCTGATGGAGCTTCTTGCTGCGCCGCACGTACACACTGTGATCCGCCTCATAGCGCTTGAAGCCGAGTTGTACCATGAAGCTGTCCATCTGCTGATACCAACATCGGGGCGATTGGTTTAGCCCGTACAAGGACTTCCGCAGCTTGCACACCTTGCCCTCCGGAACCTCCACCCCCTCCGGCACCTCCATGTAGATTTCCTTGTCCATGATGCCATTGAGGAAGGCCGTCTTTACGTCCATTTGGTGGAGCTCCATGTCCTTCGCGGCTGCCACCGCAAGGATCACCCGGATGCTTGTGAACTTGGCGACGGGGGCAAACGTCTCATCGTAGTGTTCGCCCTTACGCTGTGCGTACCCCTTCGCCACGAGCCGCGCCTTGTACTTGTCAACCACACCTTCCTTTGTGAACTTGGTCTTGAAGACCCACGTGGAGCCGATGACCTTGGCATCTTTCGGCCTGTCAACAAGCTGCCACGTGTCGTTTTCAGCAATGGACGCCAACTCCAACTTGATGGCAACGTCCCACTGCTTTCCCTTGGGCCGCGCAAGTGCCTCTTGCATGGTCGTCGGCTCTGTTGATGCAGCCACCATGCACCGCGTCATGCCAATCCATCGACCGGTGCCTGCGTTGAAACGTTTCCCCGCTCTCTGCTGCCTCCCACTGCGGCGCGGCAATCTTGGCGTCTCGTCGCTCTGCTGCGATCCTTCCGACTCAGCCCGCTCCAGTGAATCATCGACCGGACGGCTTCCCGAGGATTCCTCCCACTCCGGTGAACCATCAACCGGACGGGCGGCGCGTCCGGAGGATTTTTCTCCGACGCCCGACGCAAACTCTGTCGGGAGTGCACGCTTTGGCACCCGCGGTGCCTCCTTCGACGGGTCATTCCGCCGGATCTCCAGCCCAGCTGCATCATCATCGGAGTCCTTCGCGTCGGCTGCTGCACCTGCTGCACTGCCGGACTCCGACGCCGCATCCTCGACCTCCGCGTCCGCCGGCTCCTCCTCGTAGTCAAGGAGCTGGAACCACTCCCCCTGTTTTGGAGTGTTCCCGACACTCATGTCGTTGCTGCTGCTGCTGAAGCTCTGCTGCTCGTCGAACTCGACGTCATGGCTGCAGATGATCTCTTGAGTGCGTGGGTCCCAGAGCCGATACGCCTTTTGCGCGCTCTCGTAGCCGAGGAACAAGCACGACTTCGCCCGCGGTTCTAGCTTGCTGTCGCGTCGTTGCGCCGCCTGCACCATCGCGTGCGCCTTGCACCCAAACACCTTCAGGTACGCCACGTTTGGCTTGCGTCCGCTCCAAACCTCTTGCGGCGTCTTCCAGCCGCCCTTGCCCTTCAGCTCCGCTCTTGGGGTGAGGTTGATGGTGTAGCTCGCTGTACGCACAGCCTCTGCCCAGAACCCTCGCGGCAACCCCGCATCCACAAGCATGGTCCGCAGCATATTGAGCAGCGTCTGGTTCGCCCGCTCCGCCACTCTGTTGGACTGTAGTGAGTACGGCATAGTGGGTTCCCACTTGATGCCCTGCTGCTTCATCCACCCGCTGCAGCCTACGTACTCTCCGCCATTGTCGCTGCGTAGCGCTCTGACCTTCCGGCTTGTCTGCCTCTCCACCGCTGCAACGTACTCCTTCAGCTGGTCCAGGATCTCGCCCTTCCGCTTCATGAAGTACACATAGAGTTTTCTGCTACAGTCGTCAATGAAGGTGACGAAGTATCTCAAGCCGCTGTTTGACGACGTTTTGAACGGTCCGCACTCGTCGCTGTGCACGACCTCCAGCAGGTCCTTTGCGCGAGCCGTGTTCTCGTTGAATGGCTTGCGCCGCACCTTGCCCAAAATGCAAGGCTCGCACTTTTTGTGCGATGCTGCATCTGCTGCCACATATGCACCGTCGATGACGAGGCCACGCACCATGTCACGCTTCGCCATCTCCTTAACGGTTGTGGGCGCCGAATGCTCCAACCGCCAGTGCCAGAGCTCCAGATCAACGCTTCCTCCCTTGGCCATGTTGACGACGCGCTCCTGTGAATCTGCTGCGTTGGATGCCGCGGGGACCACCTTGGTCTCCACGATGTAGAGACTGCCCTCGCGCTTCGCCTCCAGCACGACCTCGCCGTCGCCGTCAATACGCACCACTGCGCCTTTCCTGCGGCAGAGCACCTCATACCCCTTGTGCGTCAAGCGGCTGACACTCAAAATGTCAGCCAGGCCGGGGACGTGCTGCACATCACGGATTGTGCACAGCTCCTTCTTACCACCCACCACGACTTCCACCTCCACGTCGCCTTGGCCGGCCGCCGGCTCGACTTTGTCGTTCGCGACCACCATTCACTTGGAGGACTTCTTGTAGGTGACGAACCCCACCTTCTCGACTTGGGTGTGTTCCTCGGCCCCGGAATCCAGGCACCGCCTGTTGGCCTTCTTGAGGAAGTGGTTCTTGTCGCCGTTGAGGAGCGACCTGCTCTTGCTATTTTTGCCGCCGGTCTTCGCCTCCTCCGGGCACTCACGGGCCCAATGGCCCTCCTTGCCGCAATTGCGGCACGCACCTTTCTTGGCGCCCGTCTTGCCGCCGCACTTTCTGCCACTTCCTCGGCCCCCGCTTCCGCCACCACGTGTTTTGGTGACAAGGGCCAATGAGGAAGACGAGGACTCCCCGCAGCTCTGGCGCTGCGCCTCGTTGCGGATGTACTCTGCGACCACGCCATAGGTGAGCTTGTCCTCCAGCCATCCTCCGAGAACGGTGATGAGTGGACCCCAACTGTCAGGTAGGGCCATGAGGAGGGCCATCACCTGCAGTTGCGTGTCGATCTTCCACCCCACGTCATTGCATTGCGAGGCGAGCGACTCGATCTGTTGCATGGCGGAGATGACATCATCTCCTTCCTCGATTCTCACTGTGAGGAGTCGCTTCATCGCGAAGATTTTGTTCGCGAGCGACTTGGATTGGTGGATGGCAGAGAGCTTTTACCAAGCTTCGGCTGCCAGCTTGCAGCCTTGGAAGTAGCCCCACTGCGACTCGGCTGTCCCGGACACCAGGAGCATGAGCGCCTCCGTGTTCTTCTTTTCGAAGGCCTGCTTCTCCGCGTCCGTAGCAGTCGCCTCTGTGAGCACCTCCTTTCCCAGCATGACATCCAGCAGCCCCTTATGCGAGAGGTGCAGTTCGAACTGCCACCTCCATAGCCCAAAACCTGGGCCGCCCGCATACTTCTGAATGGGCTGCGTCTCCTTCTGTGCCATGTGCGTAGCTACTACTCCGACGAGTTCTCAGAACTTCACGGCGACGTCCAAGATGACGATCCCGTGCGCTGCTGAAGACGTGAACATTGGAGGCGTTCAGACCTGTGGGCCCATAACCCTTTGTCAGGATGAGATCCGCGTGGTGCGGTCCCGACGTTTGTCTGATCGTCTCTATTGGTTCACGTCTACTGTTTTGGGCGAATCTGAGACTAAGCATGAGCTTTCTGGTCGCCTCACGCTATGTGAGCAGGAGTTTAGAGACAGTCAGTTTGCGAAGGGAATAACGTCATTTTGTGATAGTTTTTTTTAACATAGACATGATCACAACACTTATAGGGCTAGTCATGAGCTTTCCAGCGCACCCAACCGTGCGCGATTTGGCCAAGCGTAGCTCAAGTTATGCTTGCCGAAGCGCAGGTCTCACCCACCACAGAAGCCTGACGCTGCCACTCGCCGTGGCGCCTTTATTCACGTCACGTGAATGAAGGCGCCACGGCGAGTGGCTGCACACGAATCCTTAGATTCGTGAATCTGGTTCACGAATCCCAAATCCGAACCCGGATTCACGAATCCGGATCCAGGGTCGGGTCTCATATGGGGATTCGGGAATCCACTCACGAATCTTGGGGGGGGGGGGGTCCTAAATCCATAAGCCAGCGAGTTCAAATCCGACAATCGGACTCATTGTTTGGTGTTTCAAAAAATCGATCTCTCGGAGGGTCGCACGCCGACCCTCCACGCCCTTCATTCCCAAGCACGTTTTGCGCGTGTGCCAGGTCTGTGACCTGGCACATGCGCCAAGCCTCAGAAGCTGACAGCCGCGGTAACTAGCACAAATCATGCATGTGCCAGGTCAACTTCCTGAAACATACATGATATGGAATTCGCCACTCGCTCGCACGTTCTCCACGAGCGAGCGGCGATTCAGGGTATGGTTGGATTGCGTCGCACAACTGTGCGACGTCCTCCAGCTGCCCACGGGCNGGACGTACGACTTCCGCGGTCGCACACGCGAGACAGAATGCTGAGCTGGACGTCGCACAGAATTCAAGGAAAGTACGGCCAATGCGACGTAATCCAAACGCACCCTCATTCTGGGTCTTGCAGCAAATGCGGCGGAAATGCGATGACCTGACTGACGTCCTTTGGGCAAGCCAGGTCATCAAAGCCTGGCATCGAGCCAGTCAGGGGTCCGACCTGACTGGCAGGCTTGGCTTCCGTATCGATCGGGACACAGCCACATCCCACATGCAAAGATCGAGAATTGAACAAGGTGTCATCCTTTTCTTTTTTCAAGGAGCCGTATTCTGTCTTGGCTATAGTCAAGACTAAGACAAAATCTAAGGATTCGCCAAGATTCGTGAATCCACGAGGATTCGTGAATCTTGGATTTGGATTCGCGAATCCGGATCCAGCAGTTGATTTGGACTCGCGAATCCGAATCCAACTTCAGATTCGCGAACCGGATTCGGTGTGCAGCCTTATTCACGTGCGAAGCGCCTTTCCCAAGGCGCATGTCCCATTGCACATGGTGTGGGGGTCCCCTGCACTGTTTCCATGCACCCTACCCACTTTTGGGTCGTGTTTGGTGATGGGGTGTGACGAGGTTCGAAACCTGTCCGCGGACCTGCAGTCAGAATTTTGACCTAGTCCCCAAGTAACAAAACGTACTACTGAGTTTCGGACGCCGAGCCAGGATTTTGGCTAAGTCCCTCAGTAACAACCTGTACTACTGGATCCGGTGGATGATCCACCTGATCAGGCGGATCATCCACCGGACGCCTCGGCAGGCCTATCGGAGCATTTTCTCCACATGATGTTTTTGTTACTCGGTCCGGTCGACTATCGACCGGATTTCGAGTCGCAGCCGGCTCCCAGAGCCGCTGCGCATACCCCAACTTTGGAAAGCCATATCTCCCTCGATACTTGTCCGATTCCGGCAAAACAACTTCCACCAGATTGAGCGACTCGTCAACTTTCAGGGGCAATCCCCCATTCTAGGATCCGAGCAAATATCGAGTCGCCAGATCTGTCAGAGCGGAGTTTCCATTTTCTGGCGGCTCGTCAGCGCCTCCTGGCGCCGCACTTGGGCATGCGGAGGGGCAAATTTTCAACACAGCAGACAGCGGGCAGCTGCCCGCTGTGACATACGAAAAAGGAAAAAAAGAAAAACCAGAAGCAAAAAAAAAAAATCCCCCACCCCATTCTCTTCTCTGACGCGGCTGCAGCAGCCACAGCAGCCACAGCAGCCCGCAGCAGCAGCAGCTACTGCTGCAAGTGCAGCCGCAGCAACAGCAGCACCAGCACCAGCCACAGCCGCAGCAGCAGCAGCAGCTGTAGTAACAGCAGCAGCAACACAGCAGCAGCAGCAGCAGTAGCAACGCAGCAACAGCAGCAGCACCTGCATTTGCAGCAGCAGCAGCAGCAGCAGCAGCAGCAGCAGCAGCAGCAGCAGCAGCAGCAGCAGCAGCAAAAGGAGCAGCAGCAGTAGGAGCAGCAACAAGAGCAGCAGCAGCGGCCCAAACAACGGCCGCAGTTGACGTCAGCATTCCTTTACTGACGTCACTGCTGATGTTACTGCTGATGTCACTGCTGACATCATCAACAGAAAAAAGGGGGAGAAAGGGAAGGGGGAAGACAACCAAAGGGTGGATAGAACTCGCACCGCCCCAAGCCACTGCTGTTATCAGCAACACAAAGTGAAAAAACCCCCCCCCCCCAGTGCCGTCCCTCATCCCCTACTCACCCTCCCAATCCCCCCTCCCCCCCCCTTGCCTGTGAGAGACAGCTTCCTAGCGGTGCTGTCGTTGGCGTGGCAGTACAAGCCGACCAACTAACTCACTAGCACACACAGGTGGAGGTGAGAACTGTAAAGGGTTGGCTAGGGACACAAACACAAGTGTCAGAAGCTGCAAGTGTTGAATTGTGCAGAGAGAGATAACAACTGAGGCCTGGACAACCTAAATAGTGTCACGGACTTAGTGGATCCACACACACGTGGGGCACAAGGGCGTTATTTTCTAGCAGGAAAAAACACTGGCAAAAACACACTTTTGGCCATAACTCCCTACAGACACGTCAGAACGACAAGCCTTTTGAACCAGAACGGCCGCATCGATGAGATCTACATCCTAATAGGCTGCATGCCTGTGTGCTGTCCCACAGCACAAATCTATAAAATATGAGAGTCTTCTAGGCGCCTGTCACCGCCGGCCGACGGTCTTCTGCCACTGTCGCCAGTTTCAGGGATCTGCATGTGAATGGACATGAGCCGAGGGGTCACCGTAAGCCGTATATGACACACACAATAACATCTTGCACACTCCTGACCCGATCTCGTCGCTTGGTGCTGCTGTTTGCTCCTCCTCCTTGATGCACGCACACGCCACATGGACTTGGCCTCCCATTCCTCCTACCCCTCAACACAAGATTGTCGATTCTGTCCGCTCCTCGACTCCACTCCCCTACTCCCCCTCTCTCCGCCCCTTCCCCCCTCCCTCACGTTTTCTCTCATTCCTGATCCTAGAATCTCCTGCCCATTCTCCAATCTCCTCTCGCACTCCTTTTTGCACGGCAAGCGCTTTTGCCTGTCCAATTGGAAATGTTATAGGGCATGCAGGCCCATGCAAAAACGAACATGAGCTATGTGTGTGTGTGTGCAATGCAAAGCGACAAACATTTAGCTAAGTCTGGAATGCATAACATGAAAGAACAAGGAGAGAGTACAAATGAGCCCCTAATGGACTTATGTCGGGGCGCCGGCAGTTAGCCGCACCGGGCCCCGTCAACCCTGTTGAACCCAAACGTGTCAGCGGGGAGAACACACTGCATACACCACAATAACAATCAACGGTGGTCTCCTCGAGGCACCAGAACAGCTCTCCGAGTGCCCATGACTCGACCACCGAGAAAATACGAGCAGTGTTAGAAAGTCTCGGAATCAGCGTCTGGACATCACGCACGGCTTTCCGAACATTGGAAGCACTACTACCGCCACCAGGTCTTCTCGTCGCACCGGTACAATCCACCGGGTGCGCGGGTCTCAACCCACCGAGAAAACTCTCCTAGCTCCCGACAAGCCAACAGGGCTTTCGGAACGCATTTACCGCATCTCGCCGGTGCTGTCGTAGATGCTAGAGAAGTCTCTGCACACTCCGGAAGCCCGTCGTGTCATCACGCCCTCCTCTACCATATACCACCAACGTAGGTATATGGGTAATCCATCGGCATCGGTGAAGACAGGTGGAAGCCACACAAAGCAACACTCCCACAGGTTGACATGAGCGTCAACGCCACAACACACACATAAGCTAAGGTACTAAACAACAGCTTATGCAAAACCACGGTCTACACCGGTCAACCACACACACACACACACACACACACACACACATACACATGTGCTGCCCATCTAAGGTCTCCACAGGGCACTGGCATATCATACCAAGTTTCCGGGTCTAGACCATGAGAAGAGTCATGCTTTCGTACACAAACCAGTGTAATACACATCATACACATGTCAGACAGCAAGAGGGTTTCCTGGTGACACTGGCGGTACCAGTGCCCGGGTCTCGATCACTACAAGCAATCCAACAGGTGTCTATATGGCGACCACAGTAGCACCACCAATCACCACCTGTCGTTGAACGTCCGCCCGTCCCCGACGTGCATCCTATAGAGACCTCTCAGCTACCGCGATTCNAGGACACTGGCATATCATACCAAGTTTTCGGGTCTATACCATGAGAAGAGTCATGCTTTCACACACAAACCAGTGTAATGCACATCATACACATGTCAGACAGCAAGAGGGTTTCCTGGTGACACTGGCGGTACCAGTGCCCGGGTCTCGATCACTACAAGCAATCCAACAGGTGTCTATATGGCGACCACAGTAGCACCACCAATCACCACCTGTCGTTGAACGTCCGCCCGTCCCCGACGTGCATCCTATAGAGACCTCTCAGCTACCGCGATTCGCGTTTTCACATCCTCCACGCACTCCTCGGCAGCCTGACATGCTGGAACATTCGTACTGTAACAACGGCCGCTGGCCTCGCAGAGCTTGGCCATGAGACTCTACACGTGCGCCTACGCTCGAGCTACTGCTCTCTGCTGCTCATCTACCGCAGAGCGCAGGCGCTCGGGTACGGGAACCGTAGCTCAGACATGTGTAGCTGTGTCGTCGTCTGGAAACGTCATGGTATCAGCGATGCCGGTCAGGGCAGCCATGAGACGGAGGTCCGTAGCTCGCTCTGCATCCTCCACAGAAGCTACACCTGTACGGGTGATTACTTCAAGCTGAACAGATGCCGTGAACACAACTGCCACTCAGCTGTTGGAAATGTCGATCATGGAGACGGGTGCTTGTGTACGGGCCGCCGCTGCTTAGGCATACAGTGATATCGCCTCCTCGAACTATCGGTGCAAGTGTGACCGCCTCGACACTACACCATGGAACGTCCACTTAGGAGCCTCTAGGCGCATGTACACATCCTCGACGCCCACTGCTGTTGCCCGATGACTCGTGGCATCTTTGGTGGTTCAACGTGTGCTCGTTGCACGCAGCTCAAGCGTGAGGTCCTATAGGTGCCTGTCCGCACGTGCCATCCTCCTGGTCGTGAAGCGCAGAGTGTAAACGCTTGAGAGTAGAGGCTAGCTCGGCTGCTAGTGCATCAGCTACTGCTCGAGTTGCGTCCTCCGCAATAGCTGCGCCTCCACAGACAGCTACCGTAATGGCTGATGCTGTGGCTGAGGGAGCGTCTACCCCTGCAGAGGCCGTACCGGCTGCTACGGGACCGGCGACCGTTGTGGTGTCTGCATCAACAAGGGCGTCTATTGCCAGCGTCTCATGAGTAACAGTGACTGCAATTGCTACCATTTTCACGACATCGATGGCTGCCGACACACCCACTGCCTGGACTTCTGCTCCACTTTTGTTGGCTGTCACTGCCACTGCTACTACTGCCCCATCCATTGCTGCTGCCACACCTACCTCTGTGGTCGTGGTCTCTGCTACGTCAACTACAGTCTCCATCTCCATCTCCATCTCCATCTCTATGTCTGCCTCCAACTCTGCATCGGACCAATCGTCCGTCTCTGACTCCAGGTCGGACCACTTCTCGGATGTCTCGTCCTCACTAGGAGCGCCCTGACCTGAAGCATCCTCCTCCACTCTCTGGTGGTCGTCGGCAGATATTCCATCCCCCCTCCGACCGAAGCACTGGTAGAAGCTGCGAAGGGATACCGCACCAACCCTGTAACTGGGGACAAGAGAGTTATCTCCGTGGTGACGTCTACACCTACTGCGACTGCTGCTACCTCCTGGGCATGTCTCGCCAAACGTGCGGTCCGTTTCCTCGCGTGCTGAGTGCAAGCGCGAAAACACCAAGCTGAAGGGACTACCACAGAGGTGGAGGGGTCAACAATCGGAATGTCTCCAACTGACTCCAACACAGAGCGGAGGGTCGGGAGGCGTGGCATCGTCAGGTGATGACACTGGCGGAGGTGGGGATGGCAAGGAGGAAGATGTAGCTGTCTGTATCGGCATGGTGGCAACGGCCCGCTCATCGACCACATGGTTTATGAGCTGTTGCACCATGCGCTTCAGACCCTGGAGCTCGGCATACAACACCGCCATAGCTCCACTGTGGGGTGTCACTGTGTCGGCTGACGTCTCTAAGTCGGATGGAGGAGAAGAAGGGCGGACTGTATCCAAGGCGGTCGCCACCCGACAGGGCGCTGGCGTCACTGGCGCAAGCCATGGTGCCGATCGTCGCAGAAGTAACAAGGAAAGCCATTAGATGCCTGAGGCGTGTGCCACGATTGCAACTGCCACAGTGAAAGCGGTGTCTGCCACGCATGCAGTACCGGTGCCAACCATGGCGTCGGCTGAGCTCCTTACCATGCCATTCTGCTCATCTCCGGAGCTTGGCATGGTTGAGTGCACAGGGCACTTGCTCCCCCTGGCACAAGGCCATTGAGGGAGGTGTGCGATCGAAGCACACTCTATCAGACGTGCTACAACGTTATCACGAGGACGGCCACCACCACGCTAGTGGTGCGCTGTTGTGCGACTGCTACACGATTGCTATGCTGCTATCGTATTGCTAGCGTAACATGCAATCTCAAGGCGCCTTCGGTGCTGCTCCTGTTGTCACGGCTGCCTACGGCCGTCGTCAACATCGATGACGATGGTTCCCGCCACACGTTGAACGGCTAGGAACACTGTTCGTGGTGCTAGTGTGACTACAGCTGCTTCTATTGCACCGATCGCTATCACCAACTGACAACTGTGACCTTCGGCCACCCCCCTTTTCTTCTTTTTCTTCCTCCCTCTCCTTTTTTTTCTTTTCTTTTGGTGACACCTCCTCGGGTACCCCTTTTGGGGTTTTTATGGGGAGCCCCACTCGAGGACCCCCCCCTTTTTTGTTCTTTGTTTCGTCTTGCTTGACTCCTCCAGCGAGCTCGCTCCAGGAGCTCGTTCGTCGAGCGAGCTTGCTCGGTGAGCTTCCACGCGGGCGAGCTCAACGACCCCCCCCTTCACCCTCACGGGTGAGCTGTCACAGCAGGAAGCTATACGACAACTTCCTGTTGCTGCAACGGCGACGATGCCAGCTGCTCCTGCCCCCACGGTTGCTGTCTCTGCTCTTGCGCATGCTGCTGCTGCAACTCCTACAGCGCACGCGATGAAGCAGCACTACAAGTGCTATTGTGGCTGTTGTCGTTAGCTGCTATTGTTGCCATCAGCTACTGCTGCTGCCGCTAGCTGCTGCTGCTGCAGGTGCCCGATATCGTTGCTACTGTTGCGGATGCAGCTCGTCGCTTTTGTTGCTGCAAGTGCCCACCGTCCCCGCCGCTGCTGTTGCTGTTGCTCGCTGCCGTTGCTGCAGCTGCTCGCCACCGCTACTACTGTTGTGGCTGTTGCCTGCCGTTGCTGCTGTAACAGCTGCCCATTGCCACTGCTATTACTGCGGATGCTGAGTGCCATTGCTATTGTAGTAACTGCTTATTGCCGGTGTGGCTACTGCCCCTCCTGCTGTTGCTGTTGCAGCTGCTCGCCGCTGACACGCCTGCAGCTGCTCGCAACCGCCGTTGCTGCTGCAACAGCTGCCTAGGCTGTTTCCCTCCACCATTGCTATTGTAGCTGCTCGCCACTGCAGCAACTGATGTGGGTAGTACTACGGCTTCTGCCCTCCACCATTGCGGCTGCAGCTGATCCTGTTGCTTCTACTGCTACGGCTGCTGCCCGTAGCCGCTGTTGCTACAGGTGCCTCCCGCCACTGCTGCTGCTACGGTTGCTATTGTTGTGGCTGCTGTTGCTGTTGGCTGCTGCCATTGTCTCCGCTGCCTCCACCGCTCTGCTGCAACGTAGTCATGGTGGGTCCTTCCAGGATCTGCTGCTGATGCTGCTATGGATGGCTGCTGCTGTTGCCACTCACTGCTGCTATTGCCGCTATTGCGTCTCTGCTGCACAACACAGCAAGCTATGGCTCGTTTGCTCTGATACTAAAATTTGATGACAAGGAAGCTGCCTAGTACGCTTGCCTCTGACTGGGCGTCGGCGCTTAGTCAGCTCGCAGCGTCAACACAGGTTGAACGTGAAACGACAAGGGTTCGGCTAGACACAAGAAGAGTGTCAAATGTGCTTCCATAGACAAAGCACATGAGGAGAGAAAGGACAACTGACAAGAACACAACATAAATACGTGCTGTGGCTCACGGCAAGTGATGTATGCGCATTGTCAGTTTGTCCTAAAACTGGCCCAAAACCAATGTTTTGGCCATAAACCTGTGCACAGGTATCCAAACGCACCACCGTCTGAGCGTAGAGATGCAAAATCTCAAACTGGACACTACAACTGGTCACACGCACAAGTCGGGCATCAATTGGTGGACAGATAATGCAAAACATGCAAATCGGGCTCGAGAGCCAGTCCACCGAGAAAACTCTAACGTCTGTAGAAAACCCGGAAAGGACCCTGGCAAGCACCCAGGATGTTGTGGCAACTGTCTGGTACCTGCTAGTGCATGGAGCCACCACTTATCGATGCCTTGGTGCCAGGTGCGTCCGCATCATGGAACATGTCGTCGTGCTCTCCAGTAACACTACTCTTTACCACTAGTACTGGATATACGGATAATCACCGCGTATTTTCTCATGACGGGTGGAAGCCACACAAAACAACAGCACACGCACACAAACCAGTGTAATACACATCATACACATGTCAGACGGCAAGATGGTCTCCTCATGACACTGGCAGTACCAGTGCCCAGGTCTCAACCACTACAAGCAATCCTACAGGTGTCTGTATGTCGAGCATAGTAGCACCACCAATTAACACACATGATCATAGGGGGTCTCCTCGTAACATGGGTGCAACTCACCACGTGTCCGGGTCTCGAACACTACAAGCAAACCAGCTGGCATGCACATGGCACACGTAGTATGGCCACACACCAAGACACACAATCACATGGTTTCCTCGTGAGATTGGTGTAACTGACCAAGTGTCCGTGTCTCGACCAACAGAGTGGTACCATACACCTGCAGCTATGCAGGCACGTGGCATGAGCCACACAACGGCTGCTGTAGTATGCTCCTTGCGTAGCATGGACCCCTCACCATGCATATCCCGTGACAGTGCGTCAGGTTGAGGTCCACAAAACACTCCCCTTGGGCAGATGAACCTGACGGCGATGTCCTCAATGGATGCTGATGTCGTAGCTAAACAGATCGTGGGTGATGACTCATGTGCTCTCTTGATCACGCAAAGACAAACTCCCTCTGTCACGTACGAGTCGGCTCCCACCCTCAAAGATGAAGTGGTATCTCCGGCTATGACTCCTCACGTCGTTCCTACATCACCTGGAGTGTACCAGTCCTCGCATGACTGCCAAGGGTCTCAACTCATAGTCTCTCCTCTCTCCGCTCTACCACAATGCATCTGTGTATGCCGGAGGAAAGGGAATGGGTGCAAAGCACGCAAGCGTAGATGAAAGGGCAGAACTGGCCTTCGAGGCGGGATAGAGTACCCCAAGGCAGAGGGGTGTACCTCCCGAAGAGGAGGGCTAGAGCGACAAACCTGATCACCACTCATGGATGAAGGTGACGAGGGAGTAGCTGAGTCAGGTGGATGAAGCTGCCTGATAGTAGCAGCAGAAAGAGGAGCGATGTCAGAGTCGAAAGGAACGACGATGGCAAAAACTGAAGGCACACTCAGCTGTCCTGTGGTAGTGTCTATCGAATGTCATACTCAGATATGCTACAGGATCCTCCTTGAGTATGGGTGTGCGAGATCCTGGTAATGGAAAGCTCATGCCGATAGTACTAGTGCTCCCCTCCTTTGAGAATCGCTCACACGCTGCCATCACCTCCCGTTGTAGCATCATTACACGCTGCTGCAAATCAGCGTAATCTGTCTCGGACATGTGGAGGTGGCCCATGTCGCTCTCGCGTAGGATAAAATCTGCCTCACTGGATGTTGAACTTGCAGACTACAAACCTCGTTGGTATAGCTCCATCTACATCTCTGTTGCTGAAGACGATGGAGCTGGTGTTGCTGCATCCACCTAGGGATCAACCAAACTCGCAATGTGCTGAGACGCTGGAACATCAGATGCAGCTGCAGGTGTTACATCCACACCACAACTCGTGTTTGTCATATGAGGAGGAATGAGCAGTTGCATGCCGAGAGAGAAGGAAAAGGAGGAGTCGTCAGAGTCTGTTGAGCATGTGGAAATGTCGTCCGTGAAGGTACTGCCACTCACAGCGTAGATGTGATCAGAAGGTTCACCAATAGGTGAACACGAGAGGACAGAATTCAGCTCTCGTTGACGAGGTGAATCCATCTGCGTGTACGGATCTGCTCAACTGTCCTCGACTGCCACCTCAGTGGACACAGGTGTGCAGGCATCCCAGCCGATAATGCCTGTCAAGGTGACGAGCAAGCATAGCTGGCGCTCATGCACCGTCTGGCCGGGACGGCTGGTCACTTCCACTTGTTTGATAATTGAGTGAGGACCGTCATCTAACTCTGTCATGTGTGTCACTGCTTTGACATGTGTACAAGAACCCGTAGACTTAGGGAACATGGGCGACCCCTCACGCTGAAGCTGGTCCTCAGGTAGCGCAGATGACATGGTGGAGCCTGCTTTGTGTGCTGTAGCACATGTCCCAGCGACATCTCTCAGAACTGTTGCTCTTAAGAATGCCTCGACCTCTAAAATACCATCCGACTGACACTGCTCATGCACTGCGACCGCTATCGGGCTGGTGTGAGTGTCGTGCGCCAACGCCCTTAGAAATCCGTATGGGGTATCCCAATCCACACGATACTCCTGTTCCACCGCCATGCCGCTATCTTTCGACGTCGCGAGTGGCATCGCCCAGGCCCGCAGGACGTGCACTCCTCCTGATTCAACCTACTATTATAGAATGTCTAGCTCCTGTCCCAGCGTAGATGTGGACCTTGATGACATGCATGTCCCAAGCACTCCAACCTCCACCGGACTGGTATGAGTCTGCTGCACACTTTCCCCCAAGATTCTGGTAGACGTATCCTGATCTGTATGGGACTCCTGTGTCAGCGCCGGGCCGCCACCGGTCGGAGCCGTGAGTGGCACCGCCCAGTAACGCCGTGCCTGCGCTCCTCCTGATGTAACCTGTTGTTGTGAAAGATCTGGATCTAGCTCCAACACGGAAGTTGAGCTTGATGACACGCAAGCTTCCACCATGAACGCCATGTCGCGATCAGACTCCACGTCATGTGCTATTGCCGTATCGTTTGAATCTGCCTGAGCTGACGCTCTGGCACCATGGCACGGTGGAAATGGACATGCTATCAATACGATCACAGCAGGCAATGCGCAATGACCACACTCCCCCTCAATAGGTATAGCAACAGAAGCCGAGGAGGTGGAGGATGTATGAAATCCGGCGGGAGCATGGCTTGCGGAACGCTAACGCCGATGCCACAAGCACACACGAATGGAAGGAATACAAGAGGACATGTCATCTCGAGGTGGCGCCGTGGTAGCAGGAGAGTGGAGGATCGAAAGAATGGTGGTTGCCTGGGACTAGCTGGTAGTTGGAGCTGAAGGGACACCATCGGATGAGGAAGGAGAAGAGAATGAAGGAAATGTGATTGAAGAGGCCGTCAACAAACTAATAGCAGAGGCACGCTCGGCGACGACGAGGTCACAAAGCCACTACACCATCTATCTTGGGCCGTGGATCTGGGAAAATATGGCTGATAGTGGATCTACCAACGCTGGCAGATCCGTATGCTATGGAGGACGCAGGCTCGGACAAGGTTGAAGCAAAGGTGGATGCAAGCCACGAGGGTGCGTCCAGCAGCGACGCCAACCATGATGTCCATCACCACAGTAATAGCAGGCGCAAGGCGCCTGCTCAATTCTTTGCGCATTCATCTCGTACGCTGGACGATGGATAGGTGCCGAGGGCACTACTCCCGGTGGTAAACACCAAGCCACGAGAGAGAATGAGACGAGTAGGTACCATCACTCCTAGAGGTCACAGCGTCGGAGTCAGCAAATGTGACTAGATGGGACGAGCTGTACCACCACAGTACGCCCGGAGAATGGAGACTGACTAGCTGCGGCTACTAATGCTGCTGCCACTAATGGAGTGAAGACCAATCAAAGAACAGAAGGGGTCGCGGCTGCAGGTGTGGCTGCTGCTCCAAGCAGTTGACAACCCAGCCATCAGAGATGACAGACTTGAATCCACCATCGATCCTACGGAGTGAATGGCGCACACCAATCCACGGACCCCAGGGAGACGGCGGTCCGCACACACAATCTGCTGTCGGTTGGGAAGGCGCAACTGCAAGCCCTGCTGTAGGCACCTCACTATGTAGTCATTGCAACTCCTCCGGCCACTATTATTGCTGCTACGATAGGTGCTACTTTTGTGGCAGCAGTAGTTGTACAATTATGTTTTCTTTTGTGTTCCTTTTTTTCTTGCCCTCAGCCCCCTCATTGTTTGTCTCTTTTTTTTTCCCTCTCCCCTCTTCTCGCTCCCAACCCCCCCTGCCCCCTTTTTTTTCTCAACTTCTTCCTCAACCCCGGGTTTGCCCGTCACCTGATTCTGGAGTGCCCCTTAGAAATGGGGCAGGATAGGATTGGGACGGGAGGGGGGTTGGGATAAAAAAAGGAGTGGGCGATTTCAGGTCGCCCCCCCTCGCTCCTTGCTTGCTCGCTAAAAAAAAGCAAGCGAGCAAGTGAGCGAGTGAGCGATTGAGAGGGAGAGGGGGGGGGGTGCCCCCCCCTCCATTCGTCAGCTGTTGGGGCCAACGGGCCCCTCTGAGGTGCCCCTCGGAGGGGGCTCGACGGAGCCTTCCGAGGGACCCTCATGAGGGGAGAGGGGGCTCAAAGGGCAAACGGGCCCCCTCCGAGGGGCCCCTTTGTGGGGGCTCGAGGGGGCCCTGCCAAAGGGAACCCTCAGAGGAGGGCTGCAAGGTCCTCCTGTAGCAGCAGCTACAATGGCGGGTGCAGTTGCTGCGGTTGCTGCTGCTACTACTACTTCCAATACTACTGCTACTACTACTACTTTGTGTAGCAACAACTGCTACTCTTGCTTGCTACTACTGCCGCTGTTGCTGTTGCTGCTACTACTCTGCGTAACAACAGCAATTGCTGCTTGCTACTGCCGTCACTACTGCTTGCTGCTGTCGGTGCTACTATTGCTGCTGCACGCCGCTGGTATTGCTATCATTGCTGCACGCTGCTGCAACTATGACCGCTGTTGCAATGGCTGCTGCTACTGCTATTGCTATGTGTTGCTGTTAATGTCGCTACTGCTACAGCGGCCGATGCGCTGCTATAGCTGTTGTTGCTTCTGCTACAAGACGGCACAGCGATTGCCGCTATTGCTTCTGGTGATGCTTGTGCAGCTACTGCAAATGCTAGCGATGGCCATTGCTGATGCTACTGCCACCGCTGTTGCTGTTCCTGTGAGCGGTTGCTTTACCACCACTGCTCCTGCTGTGCGACACTGCAGCCGCGGCTGGTACGCCTGCTGTTGCTACTTTCGTTGTCACCGCAATCGCTAATGGAGCTATGCGTGGCTCACCGCCCGTGTGGCGTTCACGTGTAGTCGCTTTGCGCTCCCTCACACTGCTGCCGGCGTGGCGCCATGTGGTGCGTTCTCTTTGCGTTTTGTCCACTGATGTTGCTTCTGCTGCTCACACCCCCCCTTGTGCTCTGATACCAAATTGGGAATATTTTAGGGCATACAAGCCCATGCAAAAACAAACATGAGCTTTGTGTGTGAGTGCAATGCAAGAAGACAAAAAAATTGGCCAAGTCTGGAATGCATAATATGAAAGAACAAGGAGAGTTCAAATCAGCCCCTAGCGGGTTTATGTAGGGGTGCCGTCAGTCAGTCGCATCGGGCCCTGTCACCCCTGCTGAACCAAAACGAGTCTGCGGGGAGAACACACTGCATACACCACAATAACAATCAACGGTGGTCTCTTTGAAGCACTGGAACAGCTCTCCGAGTGCCTGGGTCCCGGCCATCAAGAAAATACGAGCAATGTTAGAAAATCTCGGAATCAGCGTCCAGACATCGCGCACGACTTTCCAAACATTGGAAGCACTACTACAACCATCAAGTCTTCTCGTCGCATCGGTACAGTCCATCGGGTGCGCGGGTCTCAACCCATCAAGAAAACTCTCCTAGCTCCCGGCAAGCCAACAAGGCTTCCGGTACGCATCGACCGCATCTCGCCGACGCTGTCGTAGATGCTGGAGAAGTCTCGGGACACTCCGGAGGCCTGTTGTGTCTTCACGCCCTCCTCTACCATATACCCCAAACATGGGTGTATGGGTGAAGCATCGGCATCGGTCGTGATGGGTGGAAGCCACACAAACCAACATGTCTCTCCTCCCCCCTCTTTCCCCTCCGTCCATCCCCTCTTCCTTTGTGTCCCTCTGAGGTACATTATCTCTCGGTACTCCTGCTTGGTTATCTCACCACTGTTCCCCTCCTGCCCCCCTCGCCCTTGCTTACGTTTGGTTCCCCCTCTATATTTGCACTCGCATCCCTTCCTATGAATTCCCCTCTGTAACGGGCTGAGTCTCCAGCTCCTGCTCTGAAGTCGTCGTCGGAGTTCGCAGAATGGTGTTCTCAGTCCGCGTCAGGGGTTTACCCCCTTCGCAAGACTGAGGGGCAATTGTCATCAACAACCCAGAGCAGGGAGACTCGAATATTTTGAGTCTCTGGAGGCCCATTTCCGTTTTTAACCAAACCCCTGGTTTTGGGACCCAAACTGGGGGTTTTTACCTCGAAATCGTGTATTCGTACGAGTTATTTCGTTTGTTTTATGTCGAAGTTCGTCGTAAACAAACTTCGATTCACGTTTTTCTGTCGTTCTGGCGCGAAATCGTTGCGTGCGAGGCACACTGGCGATTTTGCGCCAGTTGTTTTGACCTCACCCTCGCTCCCCTATCCCTCGCCCTCTCTTGCTCATTTGCAAGGAGGGCGAGGGGGGGCGAGGACACGAGGCCACGAGGCCTCGCCCTCGAGGCCCTCGTGGCCTCTCAGCCGCCGATCGGGCTGAGGCCGCGATCGGCGGCTGGTGGCTGGCCGGCCGGTGGCCGGCCGGTCACT
>SZWC01008145.1:29646-41032 GCA_023375785.1 Penium margaritaceum
TACTGCTCCGTTTTGGGCGTGCTTGGATGCGTTGGAAAGCTCTGATCATAGGCTATAAGAATCTGATGTAATCTCACTGAAATAAGAACAATTCCCACTTCGATTGAGTGCAACTGCTTGCGGCTCAATTCTGCCCATTCTTGACTGTGATCCTTGGACTCCACACTCTTCCACCTTGGTTTGCATTGGCAACTGAAGTAGCGTCAGCGTGCTCCACAGAAGGCCCAGGCATCCTCGTGGGTGCTCCCACTCCTCCTAGGGCACAGCCAGGACAGAATTCCTGACAAAGGGTTATGGGCCCACATACCCTAGGAGGACCCGCGTCTTCTAAGTGCACGCTACCGCTACAAGCAATGGCAACCACGACCGAGCAAGAGAGCAGCTGTGACGTCCCCCTCAAGTTTGATGGGAGGGACTTTCCCTTGTGGAAGTGGCAGGTTGAGATCTTTCTGAACTTCAAGGGACTGCTTGCGCTGGTCAACGGTGAAGAGAAGTCTCCTGCGGCGTCTGCGACGACCGAGGAGGTGGAGGCGTTCGAGAAGCGCAACAAAGAGGCGCTTGCTCTGATCGCGTCGACGTTGTGTCCGACACAGCGCGCACAAATCCAAGGATGCACATGGGCATCGAAGGCTTGGGAGAAGCTCTGCATCGCACACGGCCCGCCTTCTCTTCAGCAACGTGACTCGGCGAGCGAAGAGGCAACGCAAGTAGCCAGCGACCGGTGGACTGAATCCACTGGGGCGGAGCAAGGGATGGCGTCCGCAGCACCAGCCCTGGTCATCCGCTCTCATGAAGGAGAGGGAGATCGCAGGGAGGAAGGGACGCATCCACGCCGTGCCAAGAAGGGTGAGTGCCATTGCTGTGGCCAGGAGGGCCACTGGAGACGGGCCTGCACATCGGGAGCTGCGGATCTGGCCACAAAGGTGGCAGAAGGGCAGCAGACCAACGTGGCAGTCGCTGACTCCGTATGCTCCATGAAGGGGGCTGAGATGGCGGAACCTGAGGCAGGCGAGCGGCAGGCGTGTTTGGAGCAAGGAGGCTCCAACAGGTCCCAAAAAGGGGCCTGCTACAACTGTGGCCAGAGGGGCCACTGGAAAGCGACGTGCACAGCGGAAGCCGTGGACCCCGACAAGCGCGTCGGGAGAGGGCGGCAGGCCGAAGCAGTCGTTGACACGCCGTGCAGCAGCGATCAGCCTCAAGCTGCGAGGGCTGATGTGGTCGGGGACCACATGGCATGCCGTGGGTGTGCAACCTCCACAACCTCCAAGAGGGAGCTTAAGGTGGAGCATCAAAATGGAGATGCTACCGCTCATCGCAACGGAGGTGATGTGCTCCGAGGAGGCAAAATAAGGGTGGAGGAGTCGGCCAAGAAGAGAGGCACCAAGGAGAGGAAGCTCCAAGTGCCTGACTTGGTGACAAGGGTACTGTCCGTGAGTCGCCTCATCAAAGAGGGACTCGAAGTGACCTTCACGAGGAAGGGCTGCCTCATAAAAGAGGAGGGCAGCGGACGTGTCCTGGCACGTGGTGCGCATAAAGGAGGTGTGTACCTGGTACGTGCCGACGTCCTCACAAGGAGCAGCCGTGAGTCCGGCGTGGGCAGCCGTCGGAGTAAAGAAGTGGTTGCAACTGCGTCCAAGAAGGGGAAACCTGAGGGCGCAGTGGGCGGTGTAAAGGAGACCGTCCGGGCTGGATCGGAGGACCTGGACCACAAGGCACGCCATGCAACAAGATGCCGTGTGATGGGTGCAAAGCCTCATGGGGAGGTGAAGGAGGGTGTCCAGGTACCAGACCAGCCAAGGGAGAGCATTGTTGGCAAACGGCCAGGCTCTCCTAACGGGCATAAAGGGCCCAATGCTGCAGGAGTGGTGAACCGGCGTCACAAGGCAGGCCATGAGGGTGCTGCCGAGTTCCATGGGGGAGCGATGGTGGCGGCTCGGAGGACCTTGCAGCAGAAGGAGGGCGGCATAAAGGTGCGTCCTCAAGTGGAGTCTGAGGGGCTCCGCGCCTCGGCTAAAGGGGAGCTACTGCACCGACAAGATGGCCGAAACCCGAGAGCTCAAGTGCCACGACCGGGTGCCAACGCGTCGCGTGTACAAGGCTCCACCTCAGGGCTTGAGGAGGAGGAGAGTGGCGGCATGACGCCGCGCTCTCAACCGGAGGATAAAAGGCTCCGGGCTGCAGAGGTGGTGAACCGTGACCACGAGGCGGCTGATAAAGGAGTCGCCAAGTCTCAAGAGGAGGCGCCGGTGGCGGCACGGAGGACCACGCAGCACAGGGAGGACGCCATGAGGGCTGGTCCTCAAGTTGAGCCTGAGGGGCTCACTGCAGCAGCAGACCGGGACCAAGAACACCACGCGGCAGGAGGTCGGGCAGTGGGTGCACCGCAACAAAAGTGGGCGGAGGTGGTCCGGAGAGCTGCGCAACAGGGGGAGAGCAAAGGCACATGGCTGAGCTCTCCGAAGGAGCAAAACGCGCTCCGAGCGGCAACGACGGTGGACCGCGGCTACAAGGCAGGCCAGATGGGTGCTGCCGAGTCCCATAAGGGGGCGATGGTGGCTGAGCGGAGGACCATGTTGCAGGGTGTGGTCAAGGTGTCGTCAGTTCCAAGTCCTCAAGGAGGAGGGCGAGCATTCAAGGGGCATGCAACAGAGGGTGCGGCAGGTGTGTCGGCATCTCTGAATTCTGCAAAACAGGCGGATGATGCATGCAACATGCACGATGTGGGAGAGGGGAGTGAGACCTCCGCTTCTCCACATTCTCCAAAAGAGGAAGCGCAGGTGCATGAGGAGTGCGACACGGGAACTCAGACCAAGGGACCAGCACCAGAAGACCTCTCCATAAGGGGGAGGCATGCGCGTCGAGGACGTGCGGTGAGGCGGTGGCAGCAGCGCAGGGGACGGCCAGAGGAGCAGTCGCAGCTGCAGCATTGTGGATCCTGCGAGACTGGTTGCAATAAAGTGCAAGCCAGTGCCGGCGGTGCAGGCGGCAGCAGCTTGGGCGATGCGGCACGCACAGAGGCGGTGCCGGCAAAGACCAAGAGCAGCAGCATGGAGGCACTGCAAGAAGGCGGGGGAGATGTGCAGCACGCTGGGCCAAAGCTCACAAGGTGCTGAAGGTGTTGCTAAATCAAAGGCACCACAAGCACAAACGGAGGCGATGGAGGACATGAAGGAAGGTCCGAGGTCTCCGGACATGGGGGAGGATCCCGCAAGAGGTGCGGGTCTCCCACGTGAAGGGGAGCAGACTTGTAAGAGGGCAAGGGCTCCCAGGTCGTCTCGGGGAGGCGACCAACTGTCGCGGCAAGCACCAACACCAACACAATGGAGGACACAAGACAGACCACGGGGGGCTCTGCCAAGTCCCGCACGGGGGCGCAAGTGTCGACAGCGGGGAGCTAGGCGTCCGCCGCTACGTGTTGCAACTGGTGCAGGGAAGCTGAGGAGAGTTTCTCATAGCAGCAGATTGGCCGGACAGTGGAGCATGGCAAATGTTCAAGGACAGGGCATCATGGCTGCGGTGCAGGGGGAGATTGTCAGAAAATTGTGCCCCTTGCCATGGCTGCCGTGGATGGTTTCCTGGTTCGACCACTGGGGAGTGGTCGAACATCAAATCTGATTGCAGATTTGGATTCCTTGGAATTTCCCATGCAAGATCGAGCTTTGAATCGCTCGATTTGAGTGAGTATTCAGAAAGATAGCCCTGCCCGAAGGTCGGGTGGTCGGCGTGTGGAATCTGGGTCTCCGTCATGGATGACGGGATAATTCCACCGCGGTGGTCCGAGTTCAGGTCCAACGGGCTCCAAAGGCACCATGGCCATGAAGGAAGGGATGTAGATGGTCTCCTAGACCAGGGNCGTCGAAGCGCCTTCCGTCACTCCCGTTCGTGGGCATGGTGGGCGGCTCCACCATGGGTTACTTCGACGGCCATAGCAGGGGCTCTACTGCTCCGTTTTGGGCGTGCTTGGATGCGTTGGAAAGCTCTGATCATAGGCTATAAGAATCTGATGTAATATCACTGAAATAACAACAATTCCCACTTCGATTGAGTGCAACTGCTTGCGGCTCAATTCTGCCCATTCTTGACTGTGATCCTTGGACTCTACACTCTTCCACCTTGGTTTGCATTGGCAACTGAAGTAGCGTCAGCGTGCTCCACAGAAGGTCCAGGCATCCTCGTGGGTGCTCCCACTCCTCCTAGGGCACAGCCACGACAGAATTCCTGACAGTATCTTCATACTCGGCGGAAGTAGCAATCGGTATGCCACTGGCCCGATGCGTGCCACAATGGGAAACGGCCCAATCCACTTTTGTAGAAGTTTTCTTGCCCCTGGCGACTTCAACCGAAGGTTTTTAGTGCTGAGCAGCACTTTGTCGCCGATGTCAAACGACACCTCCCAGCGACCTTTGTCGGCATATGCCTTTTGTCGCTGCCGAGCTGCTTGAAGGTGACCCTTCGCCTCCTGTAACAAGGAGTCGATGCGCTCGGCAAAGGCTTGAGCAGAAGGGACCTGCCCTCCTGTACTCCCACTCTTCACCAATGAAGAGGGTACCATTGGATGTCGACCACTGTTCAACACGAACGGTGTGAACTGTGTGGACTCGTTCACCGAGTTGTTCACCGCAAACTCTGCGGGTGCTAGGAATTTGTCCCAATCATGCATGGCAGGGTCCACGTACATGCGGCGCATCTGCTCCAGAGTACAATTCATGCGCTCTGTTTGTCCGTCAGTTTGAGGGTGAAATGCTGTCGACATTTGCGACTCACTGCCGAAGTACTCGTGCATCTTTTGCTAGAACTTACTAGCAAGTTTTTGATCTCGATCGGAGATAGTGCGCAACGGCAAGCCGTGGTGCTTTACAACACCCTCAAAGAAGAGAGGAGCGGTCTCCTCTGCGTTCACGTCAGTGGTTGTAGGAATGAAGTGTGTCATCTTCGTCAAAAGATCCACAACCACTAGTATTGCATCATGGCCACGGGCCGTGTCCGGAAGACCAGTAATGAAGTCCATACTGGCGCACTCCCATGGAGTCCCAGGAATGGGAAGCTGCTAGAGAAGTCCAGTAGACTTCTTGTTACTAGCCTTATTCCGAAGACATGGGTCGCATGTCATGCAATACTTACAGACATCGACACTCCACCCTGGCCACCAATAGTGGTCCGAGAGTGCCTGTCCGGTCTTTTGGGGTCCCACGTGACCTTTGACCGGCGGGTCGTGGAACTGGGAGATAACCTTTGCTTGAAGGTCTCCCGAGTTTGGCCCAACAACTTGTTCTCCGTGCCAAAAGATTCCTGTAGCCTCCACCAAGCCGTACTTGTCCAGATTTCGAGAGTCTTGAAACCAAGAATCCACACAGTATCCCATCCGGATCCTGTTTACAAATCCGTTGTAATGGATAATCTCTCGTGGTGGTTGCCGCAGAGGTGCAGGGGGATCTGGTGGTTGTACGGTTGCTGTTGCAATGGCCATAAGTCACCCACTGACCTCGGTAGTTGCTTTAATTTCCACAGACTGTCGGCTTAGTGGATCGGCCACATTGATGCGTCCTGGCCGATATTCCCATGTGAACGAGAATCGACTCAGGTATTCGCTCCAACGCGAATGTCGTCTTGACAGGTTCGGTTGCGTTTGGAAAAACACCAATGGATTATGGTCAGTTGCGACCGTCACACCCCCTTCAGCACCCTGGAGGTAGCAACGCCACATCTTGAAAGCGTGTACTACCGCAAGGAGCTCTTGATCCCCAGTCGTGTACCGCGTTTCCGCGGGGATGAGCTTTCGGCTCTCATACGCAACTGGGTGACCGTTCTGCATGAGGACGGCTCCGAGTCCTACTACCGACGCATCACATTGAACCTCCCACGGTTGCGATGGATCCGGAAGAGCTAGGACGGGCGCTGTGGATAGAAGCTCTTTGACTTTGAGGAATGCGTTCTTGCAATTAGGTGTCCATTCCCAATGCACGTTTTTTCACGTGAGCCTGGTTAGCGGTACTACCAGGGTCAAATACCCTTGCATAAACCGTCGAAAGTAGTTTGCAAGGCCGAGGAAAGACCGAATCTGCCCAACATTGTCGGGGCGTGGCCAGTCCACAACGACTTGGACCTTTCGTGGGTCGACACGGATGCCATCCTTGCCGACGATATGTCCAAGGTATTCGAGCTCATCTTGTACAAACTTACACTTGCTCACTTTTGCATAGAACTTCTGTTCCCAAAGGATTGCGAGAACTTCGCGCAAATGTTCTACGTGCTCTTCCATTGATTTGGAGAAAACAAGGATGTCATCCAGGTAAACCAAGACAAACTGTCCGAGTTGCTTGGCGAACGTTCAGTTCATTTCTCCTTGGAAGGTTGCTGGGGCATTTGTAAGCCCGAAGCATAACACTTGGAACTGATAGTGTCCCACGTGCGTTCGAAACGCGGTTTTGGACACATCATCTTCCGTGATGCGGATTTGATGGTACCCTTGAGACAAATCC
Source organism: Penium margaritaceum (assembly GCA_023375785.1). Taxonomy (NCBI): domain Eukaryota; kingdom Viridiplantae; phylum Streptophyta; class Zygnematophyceae; order Desmidiales; family Peniaceae; genus Penium; species Penium margaritaceum. The sequence continues at coordinate 36,126 of SZWC01008145.1, forward strand.
AAGGACGAAAATACTTTTGCGCCTTAGAGTTGGTCAAAAAGGTCCTCAATCCGCGGTAAGGGGAATGGATTTTTCACCGTCAGCTTGTTCAAAGCCCGGTAATCCACGCACATGCGTAAACCACCGTCCTTTTTGTTCACAAAAAAGATCGGCGCACCGTACGGCAAGCTACTTGGCTCGATCCATCCTTTTGCAAGGTACTCTTTGATTTAGCGTTCGGCCTCTCGCCTTTCTGCTGGACTAAGGCGATACATGGGTCTGAACGGAGGAGTCGCCACCGGTTGCAGCGGAATCGTGTGGCCCATATGTCTTTTTGGTGGAAGCCTAGCCGGTGGGTCTTGGAATACATCCGAGAACTCCGCCAATAGAGATCTGATCTCTTGTGGCGTGTCTTCCGTGACTTCGTCCTCCATTTTCTGCACCTGAGCCAAGAAGTATCGACAACCTTGTCGAATACGTATCTTGACTTGCATTGCGGACAAGCTGGCATGGACTTTGAGTCGGGTCGGTGATAACTCCGTACTCAGAATCAACGTAAAGCGACGTTGTCCCTTTCGGAGGATCACATGCTTTGATTCAAAGTACATTAGAGCCTTGTTGTCACGGAGCCAGGGATTGCCTAGCACCACGTCAAACGGGTCAAGAAGGTTGAGTACCTTCAACGTGACACTCTGTGTGTACCCTTGAATACAAATTTTTGCTTTACAAGCACTGATTACGGGTACCGTACGGTTGTCACCAACAACAACTGCGCCATTCGATGGCTTGTACTTCAGGCACACCTGACGGGTAAAGCCAAGGCGAACAAAAGAGTCGTCCCCTCCAGTGTCAGCAAGTACGTTCACGGGAGCACCAGCTAGGTGTCCTTTGAATTGCATCGTCATGTTGCCTCCAGTCTTCCGAGTGAACAGACTCGACGACGGTAAGCCGAGTTTCTGATAAACACGGAATCTGTGCGATGGGTGTCGCAACTCCCATGATTCACCCACTCGAGTCAACATCTTGTGGGCACGTGTGAATTCGGCCAGCACCTTCCAGTCTTTAAATTTCACTGGGTCAAAACTGTCGACTAAAGGTACTGCAAATGTGATTGAGCTCATCGCTTTGAGGACGTTTGCTTCAATCACTATGTTACACAACTCTTGCACAGTGGTTGGTGTCGCCACCACTAAGCAGGTTTGGTCATGCATCTCGTCTGGTGATGCAATATTTAGTGGGCAATGTCGATCAGCAAGTACAGAATGAGGTTCAATGAGAGGGGAGAAGACAACAGAGAAATTTGAAGTCGTCAGAAACTCAAATTGCTTAACATCCTCATCAGAAAACATGAACTCACACTCGTGATCCAGTTTTACCCCTGAGTGGTCCCCACTGACGTCACTCAGGGGTGGGGAAAACCCGCCCCACGGCCCTGTCCGTTACCACGGCCGGGCCCATTGCCGCGACCGCGACCCTGTCCACGGCCTTGTCTGCGGCCTCCTCCTGCACCATCCCCACGAGGTGCTGCTGCTACAGCTAGCGCTGCAGCCTCTTGACCACCAGCAGCCTCAGGGTACTGAGCCCTAAAGTGGCCCGGCTGCATGCAGTTATGGCAGAGCCCTTCGCGGAAGGCTGCGTTGCGATGCTCACGCGCCGCCTGGAGCTTGTCATTCTTGCGGCTGCGCTTGTTGTTGGGACCCTTGTGTCCATCAGCCTTCTTGGCTGGAGGGTTTGTAGGCTGCTTGCCCTTGGCCCCGCCTCGCTGTCCAGCTGACCCACCAGCCCCTGCAGCGTCCACGCGCATGTCGCGACCTTGTTGTGCACGCGCGTTCGGCCGTGCATCAGAGTAGTGCTTCGGGTTCGTCGAATACACTTCGCTCATGTAGTCGTGCAACGCCCTCCAGCTTGTCCAAGCTTGGCCAGTGGCTGTCGTGGTGGTCTTGTCCTTCAACTTCTCGCTGGCGAGACCATCACGCAAGTACTCCAGCAGCATGCACTCCGGGTACTTGAACGTCTGAGTGCCATCGCCCTCGGTGAAGCTTTCGGCTTCCTCCACGAGTGCGGTAAACTCGCTCAAGTAGGATTCGAGTGAGCTGCCCAGCTGCCTGAAGTCCTTGATCTTGTGGAAGGCGCGCTGCGCCTCCTCATGCTAGGTGCACTTCTTGCGCATGATCGCGCAGAAGGCCTCCCACGGCATGGACTGCCACTCGAGGTGCGGCTGCTGCGCAGTCCACTCCTCGACCACATACTTGAAGAGTTTGTCTTCAAGTCGTGCCGTGGCAAGGTCGCCCCACTGGCTGAGAGGAGCCTTGTGGACACGTAGAATGTGCTCCATGCGGTTCAGTTAGTCGGTCAGCTTCACGCCCTTTCGGAAGATCTCCACACTGTGGAGGAAGGACGTGTTCATGACCGACCCCGAAGTCGTCGAGGTAGGCAAGTCGTCGCTGCCACCGGCAGTGGCATCCACAGCTGCGGCAAGCTGTGCTTGCTGTTGCATCCGCACCTGGATTACACTCTACAACGCCTTGTCGAGGTCGTTGCATCGGCGGCTTGCCTCATGGGCGGCCAGGCGCTGCAGCTGGCGATCACGGTCAAGGTCCGTGATGCTCTGCCCGACGTGGGCCAGCAGATTGGCGAACGCGAACTTGAGCTCTGATGTCGTCAGAGCGTCGGCGATAGCCTCTAGGGCCTCGCGTTGTCCATGCACCCTTACCCATTGCAGGAGGGTACGGTTCGCGTACACGCCTCCAAGGAGTCCCACCTTTTGGAGGAGACTGTCTTCGGCGACGATGCTTGAGTGGGCGCTGCCCTGTCCCATTGCGGCCACATCGTAGGAAGGGGGGTCCGCCCCCATTCCTCCGAGTGGTGTCGTATCTCCACCGTCGGTGGTGATCTTCAGTCGGCCTGCCGCCTCAGCAGCAAACTCCGCAAGCCTACGACGGCCATCGCGAATTGCCTTTGCGGCGTCGTCGTCCGGCTCGTTCTCGCAGGAACTTCCCGTGTGACTGCTTTCGGTGCCCTTGCGGCTCTCGGCCGTCTCGCTACCGTCGACAGCTTCATGTGATGCGGGGGGCGCCTTTTCCTTCTCGAGCAATCGGCTCGAGTTCGCCGCACGACGATGGCGATGGTCACGATCCTCATCGCCTTCGCCATCGTCGGCGTTGTGCTCTTCGTCGGGGTCTTCCTCTGGAAGATCCTCCTCCATCGCGTCGTCCGTCGCATGGGGGTCGCCCATGTGCGCGTTGACGTGCTCGTCAAGCTCCTTTGCAGCCTTTGCACGGTTCTCGGTGTCGCCGAGGTTGGCGTCGGTTGCCTTAGGCGGTACGGTTGCCTTCGGTGGCACGGTTGCCTTAGGCGACACAGTTGCCTTAGGCGACACGGTTGCATTAGGCGGTATGGTTGCCTTTGGATTGGCAACCGCGCTCGCGGCGGCGGCTCCCAAAACTTGGAGCCCGCCAAGGACGTGTGGTGAGAACGTCACCACCTTGCCCTTGTTGGCCTTAGAAGGTCCGGCACTTGCCATCCCGTCGCTCGTGCAACTAGCACGTGAAGGTTGTTGTGAGGATCACCCCACAACGAGGAGGAATCGCATCCTAAGACGTTGCTCTCAGGATCGGTGAGGCAATTTTAATTTATACTTCTGTTTTCCTAGGCCGCCACGTCGGCACAAGGTCGTGGATTTAGAAACTAGTCCTCCTAGGCCGTGACTCACGGCACTTGGTAAAAACTAGGATCTAGGAAAACAGAAAATCAAAATACAAGGGAGTAACAAGAAGTGTGAGTACCACTCACAAAACTAAGACAAAGAGCAAGAAGAGAAGCAAGTACAAGGTCTAGAACAAAAGACTACTTTTATTCTTGTCTTCTTGTCTTCCTTGGCCTCCTCTTGAGTCTTCTTTGCGCATCTTGCGCCCCTTGGCGGCATCCTCCTTGAGCCGGCATCGTTGGAGGAGCCGCCAAAAATCCCCAAGGTGGCACCCTCCTTCTTTTTAGGGTGCTCTCAGGTCGTGAGAGTCCCTAAGCTTGGGGAGGAACGCTGTCCCAGTTTTTTGGATGAAGGAGGTTTGAAGGAGCCTTGAAAATGAGGAGGATTTTGTGGTTTTAGAGGTGGGAACTCCCCAACCCGCCCCACAAAAATCCTCCTAGCCCCGTGGAAGTGTGGAGAGGCTGGAAGGAAATGGCTCCACCAAGTAGAATTTTTTTCCAGCTCTGCAACGCACTTTACGGCGCTTCAATCCGTGAAGTATGGATGCCGTAGTCCCTTCTGGCGTTTCTGCTGCTGCTTGCAGCTGCCGGTGGCGTTTTATATTTGACGTAGCCGCCGTTTCCGTTGAACCCTTAGTCGCAAGGGTCGTCTGGCTCTAAGAACCACTGTAACGGGCTGAGTCTCCCACTCCTGCTCTGAAGTCGTTGTCAGAGTTCGCAGAATGGCGCTCTCAGTCCGCGTCAGGGGTTTACCCCCTTCACAAGACTGAGGGGCAATCGTCATCAACGACCGAGAGCAGGGAGACTCGAATATTTTGAGTCTCCGGAGGCCCATTTCCGTTTTTAACCAAACCCCTGGTTTTGGGATCCAAACTGGGGGTTTTTACCTTGAACTCGTGTGTTCGCACGAGTTATTTTGTTCGTTTTATGTCAAAGTTTGTCGTAAACGAACTTCAATTCACGTTTTTTTGTCGTTCTGGCGCGAAATCGTCGCGTGCGAGGCACGCTGGCGATTTCGCGCTAGTTGTTTTGACCTCACCCTTGCTCCCCCTATCCCTCGCCCTCTCTTGCTCGTTTGCAAGGAGGGCGAGGGGGGGCGAGGGCACGAGGCCACGAGGCCTTGCCCTCGAGGCCCTCGTGGCCTCTCAGCCGCCGATCGGGCTGAGGCCGCGATCGGCGGCTGGTGGCTGGCCGGCCGGTGGCTGGCCGGTCACTTGGCCGGC
>SZWC01008145.1:52819-66488 GCA_023375785.1 Penium margaritaceum
GAGAGGGAGAGAGAGAGAGAGAGAGAGAGAGAGAGAATAAGATGACAAAGGGAGAGGGTAGGGATTTGGGGAAGAAATCATGGAAGAAAAATTAAAGATAGAATGCAATAAATGTTCAAGTGTTTCCACCCTCACTCGATACTTTGGTCCCTCCACCCTCTAACCTGTAGTCCGTACACCAAGTTGGTGTCATGACATCTGCAAATCTATCTGCGGCCTCACCTGCCACTTCCTTCACGTTGGCCTTTGCGGCATGAGTGAGTTCCCTTATTGTCAGCCGAAAGGGTGGCATCTTCTGCAAATCTTGTGGTTCTCCATTTGCATTTTGCAAAGGGAAGTTCAACGTACGTGCAACCAGAGCAAGATGAGAGGGGGCTGACCCCCTAGGGGAGTCGTTGTGGGAAAAATGCACAGGTGGCATGCAATCGAGCTAGAAACTTGGCTTTCAAGGAAGCCAGAAGCACGGTCAATTCTGGATGTGACAGCATCAAACCCCTCATTTTTTTTTAGACAATGGTTCTTATGCAAATAACAATGAGCAGGGATTGTTCCCTATGTGCCACTTCCCTCCTATTCCTTCAATACATGCTTGGCGCCATTACCATGGAGCTTATCAAACCTTTCATACCACTACGAATTCTGCATTCCTGTTCCACTCGACTTGCCATAATTCACCCTTAATTTCAGGTACTCAGACTATGCACGCATCATCTTATCTTAAGTGCAGAGTTAGGATCGCTGCCAAGTTTTGCACTACATAGTTTTATCTTTCTATAATGTCTTGGATAAGTTCACACTCTACTCACGTACTCTCATCCATAATACAAAACACACCATTGTAATTTCCAACATCTCTACCTCTGTTCACAAAATCTTGTCATTAATATCAACCCTTGCACCACCGTCTCCCATAACGTGATGCATAGATGTAGCAATGTATTTGGAGGAAGAGGCATCTTCGCAGACGTCTGCAGATGTCTCACAAGGAAAGGAGTGAAATGCAATACTAGCCGAAGGCGAGAAAGAGAGAGCTGTCAACGTAATTCCCTACACCCCATGGATGGGAGACAACGGAATGCAGATGTTCCTTCAAGAGAGCACCAGATTAGTGACGAGCGCCGCTTGGACAGACTGAGGCGTGCGAAATTCTTGTCTGGCCAAGACACGTGGTTGAAGAGGATGGGGGAGAAAGTGGCCCTCTTTTCCACCCTTGCTGATTGTTTGATTGTAGCCAACATCTGGACAGCTGCACGATGTCTGATTCGGCTGCTTGAATGGGCTCCATTGTGTGAAAATGTGATTTGACCTGGTTGTGGGTCTACGGGTGCTGGTTTTGCAAGTAGAATTTCACAGTATGAACGTCCTACTTCCTTGTCCTCAACAATTTCGGACATGTTGCCAAAAATGCCACATCCTCCGCATCCATACTATACTCCTAGATGCTTGCAAAGGAACACACCTTCTCCTTTGTTCCTAGGTACAGGCACCCAATTAGGTGGTCCTTAAGCTGACCCTCAGAATAGGGCTAACCGTTTGCACCAAAAAACATGTTGCTTGGACCTGCATACATCTTGGAAACTTTTCCATTGTTGTCTTCCATTGTCAACACCATCTTAACCATCAAAAAGCCCCTTACAACAAGCCTATGACCATAAAAGGCCTCTGAGGTTAGGCTAGATGTGCAGCACAAAAGATTTCCATTGGTCAATTTACGTTTTTTTGAGAGATTCAATATTCGGGCCTTCTAAAACTTCATTACATTAAGTATGTCCAACCACACGTTTACTCTTTGGGCCCCTTCCAGGGAAAAAAAAAAGGGTAGAGAAAATACTGCCTTTGGCAACTGCTGACCGTTGCACAACAGAAGTGTTTCTTTAACACACATGTTTATGTGACTGGTTTGTCCGGATGTGCCACTATTAGCGAGAGATGGTAAAACTTGACGGCACCTGCAATGTCCAGGGGTCATGCTCCAAATGTACATTTACAAGGAGGTTCATCATGAGGGTTGAAATCCTAGGCCTTTGTCCATACTCACCGAAAATTGGCAAAGATCCTACCGTGGACATTATCATGGAGTCTAACACGTGTAGTTTGCCTCCTTTTAGAAGAACGGTCTCCTGGTTTGCACTGATCTGGAATCTTCAGCAGCTACCATTGAGAAACAGCCATTGTAAAGGTTGAATTTGAACCCAGTCTTTTGACATGCTGTTGGTCATGTCAGAAGCTGCATTTAGAGGCCGTCCGCACTCATATTGTAAACCGGGCGCGGTGTACTAGTCTCAACCGGAGGGTGCAAGCACCAACCGGCGGCAACAGTGACCAAAGGGAGGCCGGTGCACAGCTTCCTGGGCTTACGTATGATTGTCTTGGGGGAGCACAGGAACACGTGTGACATAGTGGGAGTACACTGCACTTGTTATTCAAGTGTCAACATACAAGACTGTATACATTATGACACATCCTAGGCGACCCGAGGTTGCTGAGACGTGCACGGCTATATAAAGCCTGGAATGAGTGTTATTGCCTCAGTTTCATCTAGTTCATCTTCTCAGCTTTCCAAAACACCAAGAATCACGTCATTCTGTGGAGGAACGGCCGAGATATGGCCATTTTCCTGACGACAACAATCTGTCGCTGACCCACCACTAGCGGGGGTGACGGCCGTCCGAAGCGCCCTTTCTGGAAATAACACATCGGGGTGCCATTCAGAGGCACCCTTGGCCCTCAATGATCCTTGATTCATTGGCTAACCAGGCCCCAAGGCACGCTTTGGCCTTGTTGGGTCTTTCGAGGGTCGAGCCTTGGTCCTTGGGGATACATTCCCCTCACTTGTTTTCCCCTTAGCCGGTCCAACCTTTGGCCGGGCGTAACCTCCTCAATTCTTGATGGATCGACCCCGTTCTTGGGTCGATCGTGCATGGTTTTCCTTGTAGATTCCAAATCTATAGTTGGATTACATATTCAAGGAATAATCAAGCCTTAATCAGTGCCATTGGCACTGTTCGGCTTGTACTACTACCCTCCTTTTAGGAGCGAGAAGTCCGGGTTCACTCTTGGTACTCCCGAAAGATGGAACTGTTGAAAAAATTGCCCCTCCGCATGCCCAAGTGCGGCGCCAGGAGGCGCCTACGAGCCGCCAGAAAGTGGAAACGCCACTCCGGCGGATCTGGTGACTCAAGTATTGCTCGGATTCTAAAACAAAGGATTGTCCCTAAAAGTTGACAAGTTCTTGAATCCGGTGGAAGTTGTTTCGCCGGAATCGGACAAGTATCAAGGGAGATATGGCCTTCCAAAGTTGGGGTATGCGCAGCGGCTCTGGGAGCCGGCTGCGACTCGAAATCCGGTCGATAATTGACCGGACCGAGTAACAAAATTACCATCTGGAGAAATTGCTCTGATAGGCCTGCCGAGGCGTCCGGTGGATGATCCGCCTGATCAGGTGGATCATCCACCGGATCCAGTAGTGCAGGTTGTTACTGAGGGACTTAGCCAAAATCATGGCTCGGCGNAGGATTGTCCCTAAAAGTTGACAAGTTCTTGAATCCGGTGGAAGTTGTTTCGCCGGAATCGGACAAGTATCAAGGGAGATATGGCCTTCCAAAGTTGGGGTATGCGCAGCGGCTCTGGGAGCCGGCTGCGACTCGAAATCCGGTCGATAATTGACCGGACCGAGTAACAAAATTACCATCTGGAGAAATTGCTCTGATAGGCCTGCCGAGGCGTCCGGTGGATGATCCGACTGATCAGGTGGATCATCCACCGGATCCAGTAGTGCAGGTTGTTACTGAGGGACTTAGCCAAAATCATGGCTCGGCGTCCGAAACTCAGAAGTACGTTTTGTTACTTGGGGACTTCGTCAAAATTCTGACTGCAGGTCCGCGGACAGGTTTCGAACCTCGTCACACCCCATCACCAAAATCGACCCAAAAGTGGGTAGGGTGCGTGGAAACAGTGCAGGAGACCCCTACACCACGTGCAAGAGGTCCTGCACCTTGGGAAAGGCGCTTCGAACGTGAAGGAAGGCGACATGACGTGTGTGCACCATGAAGGCGTTAGGCGTTTCTGTGGTGGGTGAGACCTGCACTTCGGCAAGCATAACTTGGTCTACGCTTGGCCGAATTGCGCACGGTTTGGTGCGTTAGAAATCTCATCACTAGCCCTATGATTTTTTTGATCATGTCTATGTTAAAAAACTAACGCAAAACGACGTTATTCCCTTCGCAAACTGACTGTCTCTAAATTCCTGCTCACTTAGCGTAAGGCGACCAGAAAGCTCACGCTCAGTCTCAGATTCGCCCAAAACAGTAGACGTGAACCACTAGAGACGATCAGACAAACGTCGGGACCGCACCATGTGGATTCTATCGTGACAGGCATTCACACTGCCAACGTTGAAGTTGCGGGCATGATCCCATGAATTGTGGGCTGCACTGTAGCCCTTCCACATGACTAGGTACTCCCATCCCATCCACAAAGGGCAGCTTGGTCTGTTTGCGGGTTCCAATCGGAACCCGCAAAGCTTGACGTGTATGCTGTTGAGAAGCACACGATCACCGACTTTGAGCGTTTTGTCCGCATGTTGGCAGTCCACATGTACATTCTGGTGCTCTTGTGCCTTTGCCAATACATGCTGCGTTGCCGTCCAAATCTTCTTGAATTCCAGTGCAGTAGACTTCACCACCGGTAGTTTGCTTGCGACGTGCAAGCTGAGGGTTGTGGCGGGCACCGTCCTGTGGACCACCTCAAATGGCGCCTTGCTGGTGGAGGCTGCCATGGCGGGGTCGTACACCAGTTCAGCGACCGGAAAGCACTCGTCCCACGATGTCTTGTCCGGATCACCCAGTGCACGGAGGAGCTGCTCGAGTGTCTGATTGTTCCGATCCATTTTTCTGTCAGTTTGGGGATGAAAACTGGTTGACAGCTGTACCTTGCTGCCATACCGCTCCATGAGTTCTTGCCAGAACTTGCTCGTGAAGCACGGGTCACGGTCGCTCACAATGGACCAAGCTGTGCCTTCCGTGCTCACCGAATCACGCGTCGTAATAAAGTACGATATCTTGTTGAAGCGATCCACCATCACCAACACCGTGGTGTGACCTGCCGCTGTCTTGGGCAAGCCCGTGATGAAGTCCATGGAGATGTCTTGCCACGGCTGCTCGAGGATGGGAAATGGTTGGCAAAGACCCGGGGCCTTTGTCTTCCGCGCCTTGTGGCATTGACACACGTCCTAACTTCGGTATAAATCATCCACCTCTAATGACATGGTGGCCACCAAAAGAAGCGAGCCACCGTGTTCAAGGTCTTGTCAGCGGAGAATTTGCCACTCGGGCCACTGTCATGGCACTCCTCCGAAATCAGCTGTCGAAGCGCTGGCACCGCGTGGACCACCACCTACTACATGCCGCGATGTCGCCAATAGGACGCCTCAAAGAAAAATCTTCGGACGTCATACTCCCCATGCGCCTTGTATACCTCCATGAAGAGCTTCACAAGGGAGGTATCCTCGTGGATGGTGAGAGACGCGACCCGCATTATCAGGTCCGGTCACCGTGAGAGTGCGTTGGCTGGATTGATGCGACCCGGCCGTTACACAATCTCGTAGTCGAAGTGTGCCTTGAGGTACTCCACTCAACGCGCTTGCCGCTGACTCCGGCTTGGCTGCGTCTTGAAGTACTTCAACACGTGGTTGTTGGTGTGGACCATGCATTTCCATGCCTTGAGATAGCACTGCCAGTTCTTGAAGCTTGCGACCACGACGACCATCTCCTTGCTATGGGTGGCGTACTCCAGCTCTACCCCACGTAACTTGCGCGACTGCCTTCGACCGGTGACCAAAGTCTTGCAAAAAGATCACACCAATGGCTACGTCCAACGCATCCATCGCCATTTCAAACTCATGGCCGCTGTAAACCAAGTGCAAGGCCGGCGCGGAGGTCAGAGCCTTTTTGAGATTCTCAAAGGCTTCTTGTTTGTTAAGTCCCCAACTCCACTTGCGATCCTTACGAGTGAGATTGGAGAGTGGCGTTGACACTCCAGCATAGCCAAGGATGAACTTGCGATAGTGCGTGCAAAAACCAAGGAACACTTGTCCATCATGCACACTATGCAACTTCGGCCACTCTTGCACGGCTGACACCTTGAGCTATCCATAGCAATCTCTGTTGTGATTTGTGACATTCCTATCGACTTGTACAGTTTACGGTGACCACTCGGCCGTGTCCATACTCGTAAAGATCCCTGATGCGGCCCCTCGTGGTACCGGTGCGTCATCCAGTGGCGGACTACTAGCTTGGAGCTCACCGAAGAGTCTTCCAGAGCTCGGGACGCTACCCGGGACCTCCTGCAGTTTTTCTGCAACACACAGGAGTTCATCGGCGGACTGGTCGTGGGCCTGTTTTGCATGTTTTTGCATTGTGTGTCCACCGTTTGATGCTGGATGCATGCATGTGACAGACGTAGTGTCCGACTTTTGATCCTGCACATCTAGGTTTAGACGTCGTAGCGTTCTGACATGTCTGCGCAGAGTTACGGCCAAAACAATGGTTTTGGGCCGGTTTTTGGACAGATCTTGCACTGCCGCGTGCGACACCCGCCGTGTGCCGCGGCAGGTACTTATGCCATGGACCTGTCATTTGTCATTTCTCTCTGCAAATGCATTTGAAGCATTGTGACAGTTTGCCTTGTGTCTCCTAGCCAGACCCTTGTCGTTGTGTGCATGACTTGTGCCTGCCGTCACCGTCTGACCAGGCACTAACGCCTAGTCGGCGGCTGTGTCGCTAGGAACCTTCCATGCACATTCTCATGGTATCAGAGCGGTGAGAAAGATCTCACCAAGCTGCACAGCAGAGATGCAGCAGAGCAGCAACAATGAGAGTCACAGTTGCAGCAGATCCACAGGGACCTACCGACGACGACAGCCGATCGTCGTCGACGTCGCTCACCGTCACCACGTGAGATTGCACCACCAATAGTCGCTAGTGGTAGCAGGGGACTTTGGCACATGCAGAAGCAACAACATTGAGCAGCAGCAGCAGCAGGGAGGCACTAGCGGGGACAGCAGCATAGCAGCAGTACAGCACCAGCGGCGACAGCAGCATAGCAGCAGCGCAACAGCAGTGGTAGCAGCAGTGACTGCAGCAGCAGCGCACGGCGGCGGCAGCAACATGCAGCAGCCGTAGCGCGCAACAGCAGCAACAGCGTGCAGTTGCTGCCACGGCCGTGCACGCAGCGGCCAGGCGGCCGCTCCGCACGCAACCGCGCGGCTGCTGCTACAACTGATGCCACAACAGCAGTAGCAGCTAGGCGGAAGCTGGTGCGCAGCTTCCGCACAGCTTCCGCGCGGCTGCAGCGGAGCGGCCGCCTGCTCGCACAAAAACCGCGAAGGTTGACAAAAAATGAAAAAAAAGGGAAGGCAAGCTGACATCAGTATTTTCCTTGCTGACGTCATCAGTCATGCTGACGTCAACAACTTCGTGCTGACGTCAACACTTGCCTTGGTGAATCTTTTGGTCGGAGGGTCAAAAGTTACCAGCATTTCAACTCCTCGAGAAACGCTCACGTTTTTGCAATTCGACCACATTGACGTCTCGGCCCATAATGATTGGTGACATGGCTTCGTCCGGCGATAAGGGAAAAAAGGGTACTAGATCCCTCTTCTTCCTCCTCAGGGGTCATGAGCCCACTTTTGCAGGCTATTGAGGACCTGCGGAGCCAGCAAGACGAGATGAGTCGCTTGCAGTGGGAGCAAACTGATGCCATCCGTACACTCACCGAGCTTTTTGAGGTCATTCCACAACTCCACAACAGACCTCTGCGGGAGCGGCCGAAGTCACACTCTTTACACAACAGTCAGCTCCAGCACCGGAGACAGGAGTTGCAGCCGACCCGCCACCTCTTGATCCTTGGGACGAGGATTCAGACATGCCAGGCATGGAGGACGACCCCCCCGAGCGCAAGATTCGTGTGCTTCAAGAGCGTCTCCGCCAGCTTCAGACGAGCTCTCGGCCCCCACAGACCTATCGTTTTCCCGAGTTTCGATCGTTGCCTAAACTCCACCCCAGCGACTTCCCTCTTCCCCGCGTCTTTCTCATCCCTCGTCCTTCCCAGCCTGTAGTTGCTCTCCCTACCGAGCGGCAACCCAAGGGCTTCTAGACACCGCCCCCACATTATGTCAGCGAGGACGGTTTTGACTGCTAGGAGATCCTCTTCCGGGTTTGGGCCACTTCAGAGGACGTGTGGCCCTACTACCATTGTCCGTATCAGACTACAGACCGAGCACAGGTGCTGACAGCGGCTAGGGTGATACGCGGACTTCTCTACACCACGATGCGCGAGACCATCATCAACTTCCGCTCGTTCTTTGGCAAGGCGGGCACAGGCACCGGCGCTGAACCACGCGGGGGCTGGGACCTAGCATTATCCCTGTTTGTTGCATAGACGCACACCACCTGCGCAGCGCACATGCGTGCCTTTCATTCCCTTCGTCAGGGGCCTGCCGAGCCTGCAGCCAACTACTGGCGACGCGCCATGCGCATCTACACACGCCTTGGGACCTCAGGAGGTACACAGTTGTGGGCGCTCCGCACGATCATGCTTGGAGTTTGCCTTGAGCATACAGACATCTTCACGAGGTATAGCGATGCCATGCTCGAGCCTTTTTCGGCCTCACTGTAGCTTCTTCCCTGGGCGCACCAGCTCTTCCTCTAGGTGACTTCCGCCTGTGAGGCAGCCGTGGCTCATCAGGAGACTTCCATTGCTGCAAGAGTCGTTGCATCACCACCGACACCCCTCCTACAGACTCCTCCATCCTTTGTCACGTCCTCTTCTTCCCCTTCCACCCTGATCACACCGATTCAGACACATGGTGTCGCGGCATTAGCACAGGGGAAGAAGGGGCGACAGAGGCACGGCTCGGACCAGCAGTAGTCGTAGCAGCAGTCGTCATCGAGTAGTAGCAGTGGATGCTCCATTCACTACTACAACTGTGGAGGGGCCCATCGCTACACCGAGTTCCAATAGCCGCTCGACTGGGCGCGGATTACTCACGGGCTCCAAGCTATGCACGCACTACGGTCCACGTCGAGCAGCACATCCTCCGGGCGTGCGGCGACCACGACCGCAACAGTTCTTGCTTCACCACCGGCAACTAGCGGCGACCCCGGCCCACGTGACCGCACCATCGCCGAGTTCTAACACATTCTGGCGCTTCGCTTTCAGGGAGGTGCGAGTGTGTTACCACAGCCGGGTGGTTCACAGACTATCTGTTTGTCTCTTCTTGTGGCTCGGGATGACTCGTGTGGGGGGGCACAGTCGGCATGTGATGACGATGGGCCTGACTGTACGGATTGGATTCATGAGTCTCACCTTTGTGCCCTTCGTCGTTCCTCTCCACCAGCTGCCCAGCGTCCGTCTGAGGCAGAGTGTTCCATTGCTCGTTTTACAGTGACGTCCTCTAGTCGTGATTCCGGTGGCACTTGGATCATCCATTCCGGTGATACTCATCACACGACCTGTCGTCGTAGTGATTTCGTTGTTCTCGACCCTGTTGCGTCTGTTTGTTCCGTCCGCACAGGCTCTGGTCAGTCCTTGCCAGTCCAGGGTGTTGGGTTCGTATGTTTCGATGGTCCGGGTGACCCCCTGTATCTTTCCGAGGTGCTGTTTGTGCACGACCTTGAGCTCAGTTTGCTTTCTGTAGTGCTTGCACACTGATGGGACTCTCTGTGGACTACACTGCAGACTCCGCGTTTGTGACTGCTATTTACACTCATAACGTTATTCTTCGTGCCTCTGTTGTGGATGACCTGTATCGTGTCTCTCAGGCCTCTGCTCCTTGCTCCCCCTCCCCTTCCGCTCGTGTTTTTTAGTGGTATTCTGTCTCCTGAGCACCAGCGATTTCTTCATCGCCGCCTATGTCATGTAGGCTCTTACACTGTTTCGAAGTTCATTCGGACACAACCCGTCCTCGGTCTTGACGTGGCTTCTTTCGAGAAGCTGCCCAAGACCGGAAATCTCTTCTACACTCAGGGTAAGATGCATCGTTGCACCTACCCTTCCCGTCGAGTCTCTGACCAATCGGGGTCGATACGTCCTGACCATGACTGATGACTTCACCCGGATGCGGTGGGTTTACAGCCTACGCCAGAAGAGTGACGCCACTTTCGAAGTTTGCTTATGGCTAGTGATGGCTGAGCGTGCGTCCCGCCACACACTGTACACCTTTCACTCGGATCGTGGCGGCGAGTTTCTTGGCGACATGGACAGCTTCTTCGCCGAGGATGGGATTTTTCACCATGTCTCCGCTCCTGCTACTCCTCAGTAGAATGGTGTTTATGAGCGCTGGAACCGCACCATGGAGGATGCGGTTCGCGCTATGCGGTCTAAGTGCGTTCTCTTGGAGTCCTTCGGTTTTGGAGGCTTCACCTACATGACTTGGGTCTGGAACCGCCTCCCGCACGGTCCTCTTCCAGATCACGTCACACCGAATGAGCTTTGGTTCGACCACCGTGCTGACCTGTGCCTCGGTCACGTCTGGGGGTCCTTGGCTTGTGTGTGGTATACCGAGGACCAACAGGGGTCCAAGGTCTCACCGCGAGGTCGCTTGTGTGCCTTCGTTGGCATCTCCCTGCGGTCGAAGGCATGGCGTTTTTGGGACCCTGTTCGTCATCGCATTGTTGAGTCATGCGACACACTCTTCGTTGAGTCCCTCACCTACCGTAATTTGACTTCGATCACGTCGCTGTCCGTCACACATGTTCCTACGTGTGAGTTTTCTCCACGGATGGGAGAGCTTACACCTGCGAGCACCGTTCGCCGGGCTGATGTGTCCGTTCAAGCTCCCTCCACTTCTCTGGCTCTTGATGACCCAGCAATCATCGCTGTCGGTCCAGAGATCTCTCAAGCACCACCAGCTTCTACCCCTATCCCCTCGCACTCCACAGGTACCCATGATCTTGTGCCTGTGCGTACTCCTCTGACCGTGCCTGCGTCCACCGGTACTCGTGCCTCCAAGCGTGGACCTGCCTCACCTCCTCCTACTATCACTCCAAGCCCCGTGTCTCCCAAACCCGCATCTCCTCACACGGCATCACCAGCTCCCTTGCCTCTACTCTCCCTAGCTGCGATTGTGCCCGTTCCTAAGCCTGAGGTGTGCCCCTCAAGCCCGGGTTACTCCCGTTAGCTTGGCGGTCGTCCTTGACTATAGGACTCCACAGCTCAGTGAGTCTCTAGTCCCGCAGCCAGGCGCTCCACTGGTAGCATCGCGAGTGGTGATCCCGGCACAAAGGCCCTAGGCCTGAGTGTGTGCACTGAGCACACAGAGGTACATCCAGCGTGTCCCGTAGCACATGACCTCGTCACTCACAAGTTTCATATCGCTTGTGACGTAGCAGCTGATCTTGTGGTCGTCAGACCTATCACTGAGGCGTGTGCTCTCGCCACGCAGAGCTCTCCCTCTATGACGCCTGACCAGGGCACACTGAGCGAAGCTCTCTTGTCACAGGATGCTGACGCTTGGCGTGCTGCCTGCGAGGATGAGCTTCGCGCCATCCGAGAGCACGGAGTTTGCGAGCTCGTCGACCTTCCACCTGGGAGGAAAGCTATTCAGGTCAATTGGGTCTTTCGCAAGAAAGTGAAGCCGGATGACTCACTGGAACGCCACAAGGCTCGCTTGGTCGTCTATGGGTACTCTCAGATTGAGGGCATCAATTACACTGACACCTTTGCCCGTGTCGGCCGCATGACCTGAGCTCGAGCTCTCCTTGGTGTACTAGCTCAACATAACTGGGAACTGTACCAGATGGATGTAAAGAATGCGTTCCTCCATGGCTCTCTGGATGAGGAGATTTACGTGGCTCAACCACCCGGCTTTGAGGATGGTGACAAGGTCTGACGCTTGTGCATGTCCTTGTACAACCTCAAGCAGTCTCCTCGGTGTTGGAACCAGGAGACCACTGGCACCCTGACTAGTACGTGATATGTACAGAGCGAGGCAGATCCCTCTCTCTTCATCCGATGGACGCCTGAGCGATTCACCGCCATCCTATGTCGACGACCTTCTGATCGCGTCTCCTTCAATGGAGGCCATGAAGGAGGCCAATGCTGTCCTCCACACTGCCTATAGGATGATGGACCTTGGTCTTTCAGTGGTGCTTCTTGGCATGGAGATCGTGCGACACCGCAGACGTTGTACTCTACTACTGCACCAGGCTCGATACGCACGTGTTGTGGGGGAGCACTTCAGCAACCTCCTCGGCGCAGTGCCCACGGCTTCCACACCTCTCACGCCTGACGGGCAGGATGTCCTGAAGGTGGACGATCCCACACTGCTGGGGGAGACAATGGATGTGACCCTGTACCTCCATCTCATCGGGTCTCTGGTGTAACTGGCCACTACCACACGTCCAGACATCGCATTCGCCGTCAACCTCCTTGCCTAGTTCTCGCAGGCTCCACGCGCTAGAGCCCTTCATGCGGCTGTGCAAGTGGTGCGGTACGTGGTCTCCACACCGTACTTTGGACTCTACTTTCACTGGCAATGTTTGGTGGTCCTTGACGGCTACACCGACAACGACTAGGCCTGGAGCCCAGATGGACGCAGTCGCATCGGTTACGTGTTTCTGCTCGGTGGGACCGCTGTGTCCTGGCGTAGCGGGAAGCAGGGCTGCATTGCACGTAGCTCATCGGAGGCAGAGTACGTTGCTCTGGGTGCAGGGGCTGCTGAGGCGGTATGGCTACAAAGCCTATTCTTGGAGCTTGGCCAGTCAGTACCCGCCATTGTGCTTCGTCGCGGCAACCAGAGTCCTCTTGCCATTGCGGAGAACTGTGTTGTCTTTCATGCTTGCACGAAGCACATTGCAATTGAGCATCACTTTGTGCATGATCTTGTGGAGCGATGCGTAATCTCCGTCATTTGGGTTGGCACTGACATGCAGCGTGCTGACTTCTTGACGAAGGCAGTAGCACGCGGAAAGTTCCTGGTGGTCATTCGTTGTGTTGGACTTCGCCCCTTGCCTGAGAGTGGTTGATTGTGGGGTGTGTATATTTTCGTGTCACATATGTCGTTGCACTTGTTGTTGCACTCGTCTCAGTACTGCACGTGTATGGACATGCGTACCATCGGGTCATGGGGGAGTGTTGTGATTTGTGACGTTCGTGTCAACAAGTACAGTTTACTGTGACCACTCGGCCGTGTCCATACTCGTGCAGATCCCTGATGCGGACGCTAGTGGTACTGGTGCGTCATCTGGTGGCGGACTACCAGCTTGGAGTTGACCGACGACTGCTCCAGAGCTCTGGACGCTCCTGCACTTTTTCTACAGCACGCAGGAGTTTATTGGCGGACTGGTCGTGGGCCCGATTTGCATGTGTTTGCATTGTGTGTCCACCGTTTGATGCTGGAAGCTGGAACCCCAGGCAGCAGGTTGGGGCAGCATGCGTTGTCGATGCAGCGTGCGGGCTTCCACGCTTGTTGCTTAAGTGTGCTGCCCCCTCAGTCTGCTGCTCTAGAGACTAAGTCTGGAAGCTCTTGGTTTGTTACTCAGAAGTGCGCGCGCCAGTGTTAGCGCCAGAAAGCAGCTGAAAACTGTAAGTAAGTGATTAGCAATGAAGAATAAGCAACAATGGGGAACCCCTCCAAGTTCTAGCCCCCCCCCCCCCCCCCCCCCCCCCC
>SZWC01008145.1:66550-77795 GCA_023375785.1 Penium margaritaceum
CCCCCCCCCCCCCCCCCACTAGTGTAAAAGTTTTTGCTCAGCTAACCAGCCGATCAGAAAATAGTGCTAGACCTATTTTCCGGCAAGCAGGGTTTTCTCGGTGACCCCTCCCAGACGCCCGACAGCCCAAAACCCGGGCGTCGTCCGTTTTGCCTGAAAACTGGACCATACCATAATACCGACGCTGCGAACGCAGTCGTGCGGTTAGAATTAGCTAGAAAAATGGCTACAAGAAGTTATGGGTGCACGAACCCAGGCAATGCCTACGATAGTCAACGATGCCAAACAAGGCCATACAACAGAAGACATGGACCCTAGGCATCGCATGATGCTGCAGACGCAATGCCACAGCCAGACACAACGCTAGGTGCATGTAGACTGCATCCACAGTGGCAGTGACTGCCGGCGGCCCGACCACCGAGGAGGCCTGCCGATGGAGCTGAGCGCATTGCCAGAGGGAGGAGGCTCCAGCGACGGGTTAGTGGGCCTCAACGTGCGTCGACTCCACCGAGCGACACTCTTGCGGCGTCAAGTCTCGCCGTCAGTCATCTGCACGTTGATGTACACAAGTCGGGAGGACACAATAGAGTACAATGAGAGATGTACGAAAACCAACACTCCCCCATGACTCACAGGCGTAGTGTACATGTGCGGGCAGAGACACAGTCAACGACCAGACTCCCCCAGGCCAAGTAGAGACGCAAGCAAGGACAGAGAGAGTCACTCACGGACGCATGCCGACTGAACTCACTACCTTCTTGAACGAGTCGCGCTTCAGTGCCTTGGTCAAGAAGTCAGCCAACTGCCGTGCTGTCTCAACCCTCACGATGCTGACGCTGCCGTCATGCAACAACGAACGCACATAGTGATACTCAACATTGATGTGCTTTGTGCGTGTGTGATGCACGCCGTTATTGTCGGCGATGGCCATGGCACTCCCATTGTCACAGTGCAACGTGATGGATGCGACGGACAACCGCAGCTTGGACAAGAGACGACGCAACCACACACTCTCATACGTGCCTGAGCCAAGAGCAACATACTCAGCCTCAGTAGTGTTGCGTGCAATGCATCCCTGCTTGCCACTGCGCCAAGACACAACACTGCCGCCAAACAAAAAGATCCAACCTGTGCGACTCTTGCCGTCCGGACTGCCGGCCCAGTCACTATCGTTGTAGCCCACCGCGACAACAGACGGCTGACAGCGGCATATGAGACCTCGCCGAGGAGTCGAGACAACATAGCGCAGTACTCGGATCGCGGCCTTGTAGTGGAGCTGACGTGGCCCCTCAGAGAACCGGGCCAGGAGGTTGACGGTGAATGCTATGTCTGGGCGCGTCGTCGTCGCCAGGAACATCAGTGAACCGATGACTCACAGGTACGTGGTCATGCCAACTAGCTCCCCCACAACGGCTGGGTCAGGACTCTTCAGCTTTGCCTGGCCATCGGGTGACATGGGTGAGGATGTGCTCGGCAGGTCCTCCCCAAAGCGGGTGGATAGCGTCTGTACATAGGCAGCCTGGTGGATGTGTAGGATGCCCTGGGAGCGATCATGCTCGAGTTCCATGCCCAGGAAGACCCTGGCAGATCCAAGGTCCTTCATCTGGTAGGCGGCGTGCAGCAGATCCTTGACACGCTGGATGGCAGCTTTGTCTGGCGTTTCTTATGAGCAGATCATTGACGTACACCAGAACAGCGGCAAAAGTCTGGCCTCGCGGACTGACAAACAGTGCGGGGTCAGCGGTGCTCCGCTTGAGCCCGCCACGAAGGAGCGTGTTGCTAATCTCTTGGTTCCAGTACCGAGGCGACTGCTTCAGGCCATATAGGGCCTTGCGCAGTCGCCAGACTCTCCCAGTGCCATCGTCGAAGCCTGGCGGCTGCACCATGTAGAGCTCCTCACCCTCCAGTGAACCATGAAGAAAAGCGTTGCTCACATCCATCAGGTGCAGCTCCCACCCATGCTCGGCGACCAGACTGAAGAGTGCCCGGCTAGTGGAGAACCGGCCAACTGGGGCAAAGATCTGGTCGTAATCGACCCCAAGAATCTGGGCAAACTCCTTGGCTGTAAGGCGGGCCTTGTACTTTTCCAAGAACCCGTCGGGCTTCCACTTGCGCCGAAAGACCCACTTGGCACCGATGGCCTTCCGTCCTGGGGGAAGGTCGACGAGGTCATACACGTGGTGATGTCGGATAGCGGCGAGCTCATCGGCGTAGGCAGCGTCCCAGTGTGCGGCCTCAGGAGAGGCTCGTGCCTCGCGTAGAGTGTCTGGGTCCTCCGGGCGTGCTGTGGAGCGGACTGAGAGAGCGTGTGCAACTCGTGCCCCAGGTGGGATGCGCGTGAGTGTAGCCACGACAGCGCACCGATGCTCATGATGGTTGCTGCATCATGCTCCACCTGGGCTCCGCCCAGTGCGAAGCCCAGGTGGAGGTCTGCAATGATAGCCGAGGTGGTCAAGCCGAGGGCCTTGGTGCCAGGGTCCCCACTCACAACCGTGGGAGCGGAGGAAACACATGGAGCCACGGGGGGTCGTGGCGCCACGGAGCGCGGAGCGACGGTCTGCGCGCTCACGGACAGTCTGGGTCGGAGGCTCTCGCCTGGGCCACGCGTGTAGTGTTACAGGGAAGGTGACGGTACTGAGTCCGTCGGGCTGATGGAGGCGGACGGGGTTGCTGGCCCGGAGGGACCAGCGGATGCGACTGGGGTTGCCAGCCCGGAGGGACCAGCATGCGCGACTAGGGCTGCCGGCCCGGAGGGACCAGCGCACGCGAGTGGGGTTGCCGGCCCGGCGGGACCAGCGGATGCGACTTGGGTTGCCGGCCCGGAGGAACCAGCGGGCGCAATTGGGGCTGCTGGCCCGGAGGGACCAGCGGACGCGACTAGGGCTGCCGGCTCGGAGGGACCAGCGGCCGCGACTGGAGGTATTGGCCCAGAGGGACTAGCGGATGCGACTGGGGGTGCCGACCTGGAGGGACCAGCGGACGCGACTGGGGGTGCCGGCCCGGAGGGACTAGCGGACGTGACTGGGGGTGCCGGCTCGGAGGGATTGAGGGACGTGTCATCCGGAAGCGGTAGGACGGGGGATGGACTTACCACTCCCCCACGCGACGGGATAGACACGGATGAGCCGGAGCGAATGAGGTCGCGAGGAAATAGGTCCTTTAAGAAGAGGGCGTCCCCGGACTCAACGATGCAGTGCCCGGAGGGATCCCAGAAGTGCCAGGCCTTGGACTGATGAGAGACACCGAGAAAGGTGCAGGGGCGTCCTCGAGGGGCGAGCTTGCCGCCCTGCTGCGGGACGGGCAGCCACACAATGGCCACGCAGCCCCAGACGCGAGCCGGGCGGAGGTCAGCTCGCTGACCGCACCAATGCTGGTATGGTGTGGACTGGCGGGGAAGGGGACCGTGGGGAATCCGGTTCCAGACCCAGGTCATGTAGGCCAAGGCTTCAAAATAGAAGCCATTGGAGAGACCAGACTCGACCCGCATGGTGCGGACGGCGTCGGCCATAGTGCGGTTCCACCGTTCAGAGACACCGTTCTGGGCGGGTGTGGAAGGCACGGACGTTTCATGGCGAATTCCACGGGAGGCGAGAAAGGTCGTGGCTTCATCCATGTACTCACTACCGCGATCGGAGCGAAAGCGGCGGAGAGAGCGACCACACTCATGCTCCGCAAGGACAAGCCAGTCCTGGATGGCGTGGACGACATCGCTCTTCTTCTGAAGGCAGAAGATCCAGCGGTAGTGAGAATAGTCGTCAGTGAGGGTGAGGACGTAGCGACCATGCTCGTAGACAGACTCCATAGGGAGAGGACCCATGCCGTTCGAATGGACAAGGTCGAGGGGGGCAGACGCACGGGACAAAGACAAGGGATACGTAGACCGGTGCATCTTCCTCTGAACGCAGTCAATGCACTCAGTTGGGCACGGGAGGGGAAAAGTCTCCGGGTCAAGGCCCTTGGCCGGCTGGGTGCGGAGCATGCTGTGTACGGCGACAGAGTGGACGTGGCAAAGGTGGCGGTGCAGGAGGCGAGTGTGCTGAGGAGAAAGCGTGCTGGTGATAAACACATGGCCTGTGGTGGCTGACGGGGAGGAGACGGAAGGAGAGGAAGACAGACGAGGTACATGCCACAGGCCGCCACGGGCGGTGGCGTGCAGTACAACAAGTCCAGACGGACGCAACGACACAGTGCCAACACCACGCGCGTGCACAACGTCCATGCTCATGCAGTCAAGGGCAGTGACAGACAAAAGGCTGAGCTCAAGACCAAGAACGAAGAGGACATCGGTCAGAAAGACGTCACCGGAGGGACCACGGAAATGAACGACACCATCACCACGGACAGGCAACACTTGGCCAGAGCCTGTCAGAAAGACGTCACCGGAGGGACCACGAAAACGAACAACGCCAACACCACGGACACCGGAAACATCGCCTACAGGACTGAGCATACTAAAGGCCTCACGATAGGCCGTCATGTGATGCGTGGCCCCAGAGTCGATGATCCAGGTCTCAGCAGGGTCCCGGACCGGGGTCGCAAGATCACTAACGGTTACATGGCAGCAAGCAAGGGACGCAGACGCGGTGGAAGGAGGTGAGAGTCGAGACTGCTAATCGTCAAGCCAAGCAACGTCATCCTGGGAGGGGGTAGCGGAGACCATGAGAGACGACGAGACCGACGAAGAAACAGGGCATGACCGTAGCTCAGTCTCAGTCATGCAGGGCTGGACAGGGGAGCAGGAAGTGATGCAACTCGCACTTCCCTGGGGAGGAGGGTGAGGGAGGCCGAGCTGGAGCACGATGAGCTGCTCCAGCTGGCGCTCACGGCAGGATGGCCCGGGAGTATAGACGGAGTGCGGGGTGATGGCGCCGGAGCCCGGGTAGAAGGAGGACTGCGCCGGCGCCGACGGCTGCGGTGGTGGTGTCGGTGCGACCGGCGAAGCAACCGGAGTGGTGGAGCTGCTGGATGAGGCGGAGGTGTCAGAGTCGGCGACAGTCACGGCGGCAGAGGCGAGACGGCGCTCGCGCTGGCGACGCATGGTGGCGATGACGCGTGCCTCATCCGTCGGTAGAGGGCACGTGTACCACCTATGCCCGGGCTGACCACAGTTGTGGCAGACCGAGCTGCCAGTGCTGGACCCGGTCGATGGCTGTTGCTGTTGCTGCTGCTGACCTTTGCCTTTCTCGGTCCGACCCTTCTTCTTCCTCGATGATGATGAGGTAGCTGCGGCGAGGGAGGCGACAGCCACGGAGGCGACGGCAGGGGAGGCGACGGCCTCCGTGCGCTGGAGTTGGGACTCTAGACGAGCTTCCTCAATGCGGAGGAAGAGCTCGTATGCCCAGGGCAAGAGGGTGCCATGGGCTAGCATGGTGGAGAGAATGTCGTGATGGTAGTG
The DNA here is from genome assembly GCA_023375785.1 of Penium margaritaceum. Taxonomy (NCBI): domain Eukaryota; kingdom Viridiplantae; phylum Streptophyta; class Zygnematophyceae; order Desmidiales; family Peniaceae; genus Penium; species Penium margaritaceum. The sequence continues at coordinate 71,946 of SZWC01008145.1, forward strand.
GACGAAGACGTCCGAGTACGCTTCAGTGGCACCGCGCTTGATGGTGAGGAGCGCGGCCAAAGGGGGTGGGGCAGGTTTCCCTAGGCGACGAAGGATGTCCTCCGCCCGCTGCCAGTAGGAGGTGACCGTCTCGGTCTCCCCCATGTGCGGGGAGTTAAACTCTAGCAGCTGGCGGCTAGTCCCAGCGTCGCTGGACAGGCGATGGGGACGAGTGAGAACGTGCCACGCGGCTGCAGGGTCTGGGTGGGCGCCAGCGGTGAAGTCACCTAAGAAGGGCTCGAGGGCGAGGCGGGAAGCCGGAGGGGCGACATGGATGAGAGCCCGGACGGCACGACCAGCGTCATACAGCTGGTCGGCCAGGGTGGCGTCATACGGCAGGGTGTAGTATGCCCACAGGCCCTCACCTTGCGCCCAGATGCGGAAGCTAAGCTCCCAGTTCCGGAACTGCTCGCCGGCCTAAAGCGACGGCGGCGGGGTCTCAAAGTCCTTTTGCCTGCGGCCGGCATCCAGAGTGGGGCCAAGGACGGAGGTCACTGTCTGCTGCTGGCGTAGAGTCTGCTGCTGCGCCAGGTATTGAGTGGCAGCAGACACAGCTGGTCTGGCACGCCCTGGAGGGGGGAAGGACGGAGGCGCATTAGGGCCAGACTGGGAATCTAACGGTTGCAATGCTGCAAGCTGCTGCGTCAGGGCGGCGAGCTGTTGCTGAAGAGCAGCGAGGGGGTCAGGGTCATCGCCAACGACGTCAGAGGGCTGCTGGCGCCGCTGCTCCTGCTGCTGCTGCTGCTCTTGTTGTTGCTGCTACTGCTGCTGCCGCTTCCGCTGTTGCTGCTGTTCCTCCTGTTGCTGCTGTTGTTGCTGCTGTTGCTGCTGCTCCTGCTTCTCCTACTATTCCTGTTGCTCTTGCCGCTGCTGTTGTTGCTGCTGCTACTCTTGCTCTTGTTGCTGCTGCTATTGCCGCTGCTGCTGCTGCTACTGCAACTGCTGTAAGAAAGGGGGGGTGGGGGTCCCCCCCAACAGAGGAGGACCCCTCCCCAGTGGGCCTATCAGCCATGGTATGATGCCCTTTGTTTTGTTTGTTTTTTTTTGTTTTTTTCTCTTTGGGGTTGCTGACATCAGCATTGGCGTCTTGCTGAAGGACTTCCTATCCGCCCTTAGGATTGTTTCCCCCTTCCCTTGCCCATTTCTTTGGTTTTTTTTTTAGTTGATGACGTCAGTAGTGACGTCAGCAGCGGGATGCTGACGTCAGTAGTGGCAGTTGTTGGGGCCTCTGTTGCATCTGCTGTTGTTGCTGCTACTGCTGTTGCTGTTTGCTGCTGCTTCTGCGACTGCTGCTACAATTGGTGCTGCTGCTGCTGCTAATGCTACTTCTGCTGCTGTTGTTGCTGATGCCGCTACTGTTGCTACGGCTACTGCTGTTGTTGCTGCTGTTGCTGCGGCTACAGTTGCAGCCATAGTTGCTGCTGTTGCGGGCTGTTGCGGCTGCTAGGGCTACTGTAGCAGCGAAGGCAGCTGCTGTAGCAGCGGCGGCGAAGCAGGTGGGATGGGGAAAATTTTCAAAGTCTTTTTTTTTCTTCTTCCTCGTCTGTCACAGCGGGCAGCTGCCCGCTGTCAGTTGCGAGCAGCAGGCTGCTGCTCGCTAGCAGCGAGCTACTGCTTGCTGGCAGCGGGCACCTGCTCGCTGGCAGCAGTGGGCTGCTGCTTGCTGCTCGCTCACTACGGGCAGCGAGCAGTAGCAGCAGCCGCTGCTGGCAGCTGCTTGCTGCAGCAGTTGCTGGTGCAACTTGCTGCTGCGACTGTTGCAGCCTGTTGCTGCTGCTGCACGCTGCTGCAACTGCTGCTTGCCGCTACTGCTGCTTGCTGCTGTTGTGGGCTGCTGCTACTGCGAGCTGCTGCTGTAGGCTGCTGCTGTTGCGAGCTGTTGCTGCGGGCTGCTACTGCTGTAGGCTGCTGCGAGCTGCTGCTTCTGCCTACTGCTGCTGCTGCACACAGTTGCTGCTAGCTGTTGCTGCCACTGCTCGCTGCCGTTGCCTGCGGCTGCCGCTGCTGCAAGCTGCTGCTACTGCGTGCTGGTGCAAGTAACTGCACCTGGGTCACGTTGCCGCGTGCATCGTCGCCCACAGGTGTTGGACGTGGCCTGCCGCTCACCTCCTCGCGTCACATGTAGGGGTCAGTGCTGCCGAAAAAAAATCGGCGGCATTTCCCCAGGCCCAGTGGCCGTGGGAAAAACTCTGACGCCGCCACTAGGCGGGTCAATGCTGCCGGAAAAAATCCGGCTGCATTTCCCCTGCACTGGCGCGTATGGGGGTCCGCCGGCGTTGTCTGGCACCTGTACACCAGTCTTCTGCTGCCGCTGCTATGCTCTGGCTCTGATACCAAGCTGGAAATCTAGGCAACAGGTTGGGGCAGCATGCGTTGTCGATGCAGCGTGCGGGCTTCCACGCTCGTTGCTCAAGTCTGCTGCCCCCTCAGTCTGCTGCTCTAGAGACTAAGTCTGGAAGCTCTGGATTTGTTACTCAGAAGTGCGCACGCCAGTGTTAGCGCCAGAAAGCAGCTGAAAACTGTAAGTAACTGATTAGCCATGAAGAATAAGCAACAATGGGGAACCCCTCCAAGTTCTAGCCCCCCCCCCAACTAGTGTAAAAGTTGTTACTCAGCTAACCAGACAATCAGAAAATAGTGCTAGACCTATTTTCTGGCAGGCAAGGTTTTCTCGGTGAGCCCTGCCAGACGCCCGACAGCCCAAAACCCGGGCGTCGTCCATTTTGCCTGAAAACTGGACCATACCATAATACCGACGCTGCAAACGCAGTCGTGCGGTCAGAATCAGCTAGAAAAATAGCTACAAGAAGTTATGGGTGCACGAACCCAGGCAGTGCCTACGATAGTCAACGATGCCAAACAGGGCCATACAACAGAAGACATGGACCCTAGGCATCCCATGATGCTGTAGACGCAATGCCACAGCCAGACACAACGCTAGGTGCATGCAGACTGCATCCGTAGTGGCAGTGACTGCCGGCGGCCTGACCACCGAGGAGGCCTGCCGATGGAGCGGAGCGCATTGCCAGAGGGAGGAGGCTCCAGCGACGGGTGAGTGGGCCTGAGCGTGCGTCGACTCCACCGAGCGACACTCTTGCGGCGTCAAGTCTCGCCGTCAGTCATCTGCACGCCGATGTACAATAGCTGGGAGGACACAACAGAGTACAATGAGAGATGCACGAAAACCAACACTGGATGCATGCATGTGACAGACGTAGTGTCCGACTTTTGATCCTGCACATCTAGGTTCAGACGGCGTAGCGTTCCGGACATGTCTGCGCAGAGTTACGGCCAAAACAATGGTTTTGGGCTGGTTTTAGGACAGATCTTACACTGCCGCATGCGACACCCGCCGTGCGCCGCGGTAGGTACTTATGCCATGGACCTGTCATTTGTCATTTCTCTCTGCAAATGCGTTTGAAGCATTGTGACAGTTTGCGTTGTGTCTCCTAGCCAGATCCTTGTCGTTGTGACTGTCGTCACCGTCTGACCAGGCACTAACGCCTAGTCGGCGGCTGTGTCGCTAAGAAGCTTCCATGCATATTCTCAACACCTTGAGCGGGCCCATAGCAATCTCCTCCAGTTGTTTTGCGACTGACTTTGAAAGCAAGCAATTTGTCTCTCACCTTCGCCACTACGCACCTCATGGGGATCATTTGCATGTCTCTGCATGTCAGAGCGTTTCTCATATGCGGTTTCCTAAGGGTTTTGCTATTCACAACACCTACCCTACGTGCTTGCTAGTGCATCAACTGGCTGCACATTGTTGCCAAGCCAATGGCAACAAGGCTAGGAAGCTCCCTAAACCTTTGTCCTCTCCATGCTTGATCAACTTACTGGGCTACACAGGGGACAAGTTGGTACTCTCTCAACACACAATATGTATTGACAAGATGATCCCATGCAGAGCAAAACTTCCGTCTCCCTCTGGGTTCCACAAGAAATGTTTATTTTTGTGTTCGTTTTTTGGGTTCCACAAGAAATGACTGTGTCAAAGAACAGGTGAACCCACTCATCATCCCTTGCTTTTGGACACAGGAGGCATGTTCTATGTTGGGCTATCTCCACGAACGCTCTTGGGAGCACTGTCAAGGCACAAACAACCGAGCTAGCCACCCAAGATCGGCATGTTCTCTCCAGCAATGTCCTCAAGTTCACTACTCACTCCTTGCTTAAATCGTCAAGGATCAACTCATTTTAACTCACTCATTTTGACGTGTGAGGGTCTACTCATTGGCACTCACTCCCCACACAGGGCACACGGTCTGTGTTCCACTATCTCTATGATGGCTCCTGCCTGCCGCGCCGCACGCACAAACGACGAGTTTGCAGTGAGGGTAGGGCACCGCCAGCTGGCGCCGGTGCCGAAAATGATGCGGTGACGCTCCTTGATGCGCGACGACGTCAGCAACGCGTCGAGGCGGCTGCACAGCTGGTCTGGGATAAGCCTGCACAGCCAGGACAAAAGAGAGGAGCAGTCATGTGCACTTTGCGCATCGAGCGGTTTGCGACGCCGCCGACAGTGCGCTCAGAAGGCTGCACGGCTGGCCTGGGACGGGCCTGCGACCCAACGGGGCAAGAATAGAACACAACGAAAAAGGAATTGTTTTTCGAACGTTTGGCGAGACATCTGCTCAGCTCTCAACGACGACAGCAGCCCATCGAGACGGCTGCGCGGCCAATCTGGCATGGGCTTGCACGCACGAGGAGAAGCAGAACGAGGAACGGAAAAAACTTCCAATGCTTCTGCAAAACCGTCTGGAGAAATTGTCCGCCCTTGCGACAGCTGCACGGCTGCACGGCTGGTGTAGGATGGGCGTCAGATGCTGACAGGAAACGATGGACTCTGACTTTCTGCAACACATCCTCCACCACTGCATGCCTGAGGCGGCTGCGTCGGTTGGGGGGCGAACCTGGGACAGGAAAGATATGGCGGGAAAGATTTTCTGCGAGATAGAATGTTCCGCAGATTATTTCTGCTGCTGGCATGGAATGAGCATGCGGTTTGTGGAGCAAAAAGAGTGGGGATGAGAGGTGGGAGATACGAGAGGGTGGCAGCAGCAGCAGCAGCAACTCCAGCAACAGGACCAGCAGCAGCAACAGAAGCAGGAGCAGCATAGGCATGAAGAGGGCTGGGGGTTGAGAGATGGAGTCAGAGGGGGGGGGNAATCTAGCAATCTAGCAGAATCAGTGCAGCGATTGTTGTACTGCTATACCGATGCATTTCTGTTGCAGCTGCAGCTGCTGCCTTCATGCTTTGCTGCGCTGCTCAACGCCCTCTCTCTCAGCCGGAGCCTTTCCTGGCTCCAGCGGTGCAGCAAGGCGCGATCAGCGATTTCCTGGAACTTGCTCGGACAAATGCCTTGCTGGGGCACATAGACTGGAACCTGGCAATGAGTGGTGTGTTCTCTGGCACGTGCATCTCCAAACATGCATCTCCAAACGTGCAACTCCAAACATACAACTCCAAACGTGCAACTCCAAACGTACAACTCCAAACGTGCAACTCCAAACATGCAACTCCAAACGTGCAACTCAAAACGTGCAACTCCAAACGTGCATCTCCAAACGTGCAGCTCCAAGCATGCAACTCACGCAACTAAGCAACACTAGCTGTGGGGTTGCAGAAGCTGCCTCCACCTCTTGCCAGTGAGTCAGGTGCTTCTAGTGAAACACAGACAGGCTGTCTGTCTGTCGTTTTACAGCACTATGCCACACAATCCTTCCAGAGGCAAAAACAAACTCCACACGCTCGCTGAATGCTTTCATGCGACATCTCTCTCTCTCTCTCTCTCTCTCTCTCTCTCTCTC
>SZWC01008145.1:84809-100506 GCA_023375785.1 Penium margaritaceum
TGGGGTGGGGTGGGGGCATGGGCGGATGCAAACCCCAGTCGCTAATTCACACCTTTGTAGATGTGCTCTGAGTTGTTGCGTGCCGTCAAACCTCTCCGCCAACGAGTCCAAAAACTTCATTTCGTTTCTGGCGGCTTTCTCCAGCCGCCGTCGGCACTCGCACGACAGCTTCGCCGAAGGGAGGCGCCGCACACGCCCCAAAATCTCGACCGACTTTCGCCGCTGGGCCTCCAGCGCCGGCGGCGTTGCAATCGGACGGTTCAGACTCGGTTGCGGAGTTGGAGATCCGCAGCCAAACCCAGATCCAGACCCACGTCCGCCCTGCCGTAGGTCTGCCGCGTCCATCTCCATGTTGTCCTGAAGTCCAGCAACACAGGGAGGTGGATGTCGTCCTGCAACAAATGGAGGTGTCAGCGCGTTGGAGGGGCGGACCGATGTAAGACCAAAGTCGAGCCTCCTCCCCCCCTCTCTCCTTTTTCTTGCCTAGAAGGTCCGGCAGGGCTGCGACCAGGGAAAACGAGAGAGCTGTAAGACTCTCAAACGCTTTGCACCGCGGGTGTTGTTCCCTTTGCTGTCACCAGCCTTGCCGCTGCTACTGCCGCCGACGCTACCGCCGCCGCCGGTGCTACCGCTGCTGCAGTCAATGCCGCGGGCAGAAGCTGCTGCCGCTGCCGCCGCCGCCGCCGCCACTGCGGCTGCTGCTGCTGCTGCAGCTGCTGATTGTTCGGCTTCGCTGGGGACTTGGCCCCTTCCACATTGGCCTGTTGCAACTCCGCGCCGAGTTGAAAGGCCCACCAAGGGTAGGGTCTGACATGCTTGCCGTAATGGGATTTTGGAAGGCGCGAAACTTGAATTTACCGCATAAATTCAAATCGGGGGAGTGACCATATACCCACAGAATTCCCGATATCTACCGCAGTGTCCAGATGTTGCACAATAATCACGCCATATCCAAAGGACGGAACTTTAATAACGTGATGTCCACCGCACTGGCCATTATCCACGACACACACGAGCCATTTCATATGTGAACGCCATATCCATCGGGTTTTAACTTTACTACGCTATGTCCATTTTCGGAGAAATGGCAAGTCGGCCCATGACGAATGCTCCCCAGTTGGCCGAGCGGGTGCTGTGTGCGATTTTTCCTCATCCGCGTATTCGCCTGACAGACTGTCGTGCTGTCGTTTTCTAACGAAGAATGCATGAATGTAGCGTTCGAGGTGATTGGACGTTGACATCGCCGCAATACAGCGACGGCCACGGCATCGTGCGGTGCAAGCATGATGACGTGTCCAATAAGCTATGTTCTGTGCTGGTTACGGACTCGAACTTGGGCTACATGTTACGAGCATCATAGCACGGCAGTATGAGCATGAACACTACAGAAGTAGTCATGTCCTTTCTGGCTGGAGTGTGCACGTGGTGCACACTCCAGCGAGAAAGGACAGGACTACTGGCTGTCCCATTGTGCAGTCACCATGTTCCATAGTCACTTATGCTCAGCCTTGCAGCCAAGTGTTGAACAGAGGGCACCAACTTAAACAAAGAACATGGAAAGAGGAGAATGAATGACTGTGGTTTCTTCTTCAAATACTTGTCAGACTGCATACATGGATATAGCCTCAATTTTTATGGGAAAAATTGCTCAAGATATTCAGTTGACATGGACATGGAGTAGTTATTTGTTCCAAATTAAACGCACACATGTCCAACAGAAAAGCAAATGAGGACACCAACTGCCTTAGGGGCTTCTCCGTGTATTGGGCCACACTCACCTTGACCCGCCCCACCATGACTACGTCCTTTGGCAAAGAACACTACAGAAGAAGGGGCTTCCCCACGTGTTGGGCCACTTCATGCCTGACCCGCCCCTCCATGTCTTCCAGTACTTGCAGGTCGTCTTGCCATGCTTCGGCCGCACGACATAGCTGCTTGCTTGCTCAAAACAGTCTTGGAAGCTCTGTCACCTGCAAGGAGAATTGGTACAACATTAGCACGAGGTGCAAAAACCAAATAGACACACTATGTAGGAAAAGAACAATGGTGACACAATAACACGACTTACATGTANGACTACGTCCTCTGGCAAAGAACACTACAGAAGAAGGGGCTTCCCCACGTGTTGGGCCACTTTATGCCTGACTGGCCCCTCCATGTCTTCCAGTACTTGCAGGTCGTCTTGCCATGCTTCGGCCGCACGACATAGCTGCTTGCTTGCTCAAAACAGTCTTGGAAGCTCTGTCACCTGCAAGGAGAATTGGTACAACATTAGCACGAGGTGCAAAAACCAAATAGACACACTATGTAGGAAAAGAACAATGGTGACACAATAACACGACTTACATGTAGATGTCGTCCTCCACGTCGTCGGGTCCATCGTCCCACTGGTCTTCCACGCGACAGGAATCCTGCACGGCTGCTGCCTGTTGGTACATCTCCTCCCGACCCTCCCACTCATGGTGGTCCCTTAGGTCCTCGTACCTGTCCTCGTCCTCTTCCTCCTCGTCTGAGTCCTCCAAAATGTACCTCTCGGGGTCGTAGACCTCCTCTTCACCAGAGTCCTACGTGTTGTCGTTCTCTGGATCATACTGTGGTCCTGCACCTGCACCATTTGCTGCTACAGCAGCTCCCACTGTGTGTGCAGTTGCGGCTGCACCTGCGCGTCCACCTGTGGCACCAGCTTGCCCAAGTGTTGTAGCAGCTGCAGCCGCTACTGCAGCTCTTGCAGTGTTTACCCCACCAAGGCCTGGTCCTTGCGTGTGTGTAGTGACGGCTGCAGCCCTGCGTTCTCCCGCCCGTGCAGCTGCCCAGCCGGTCACAATGGCCCCCGGCTCTGTGTCCTCAGCACCTCCCACTGTCCCACTGGTGAATGGATTGGCTTCAGTGACTGTGGTAGCCGCTCCTTCACCAGTAGGCACGCCGGGAAAGCGTCCGGCTGCTATTTCTGCTGCGATGGCGGCGTCGGTGCGTTCTAGTCGACGCCAGCAGGGCGTTTGCTGCTGCTGCTGCCGCACCACTCACTACAGGAGGGTTAGTGCACTTCTTCTTCGTGTGTCCTTTCACACCACACTGGGGGCAGATATAGTTCTTCTTGCGCCGGTCTTCCCGCTCCCACCTTGCACTCTTCGGACGACCTGGTCCACGTTTTGGACCCGGCTGCTGCCACTGCTTGTCTTCTGGGTGTTTGAGGTGGATGGGGTTCACCCCTGGCATGGGATGGTTGTACGTTCTCTGGTACGCCATGCGTTTGTGATTCACGTCCACCAGTGCTTCTGGATTCTCCCCCTTGCGAATCATAAACGCACACGCATGCACGCACGGCTGCCCCCACTCCTTCCACGCACCACATGTGCACGTCTTCTCTTGCACGTTCACCCGCCGCGGATGGTTGCTCGGCCCTGTCACCGTAGCCGAGTGCGGGCCCTCTTCCTCCACATCGTAGTCCGCGCTACTGACGGACGCATTGAGCATGCGCTTCTCCAGTGTTGGTGCAAACTGGCCCTACACAGACTTGCTCAGCTTCCGGCGGTCTGCAAGTAGCCGCTGCACCCAAGTGTACAATGCCACAAAACAATAGAAGGGGAACAGTTTGCGGACCTCAACGATTTGTGCGTTGAACGATTCTGCAGCGTTGGATGTGCTGTGCCCGCCTCGTCCAACGGGGCTGTACAACCTGCTCCAATGCTCCCGCGGGATCCCGCCTTCCCCGTTGGCACCCAACAGCATGACTGCCGCGCGTGTAGAGACCCGGCGTAGCTGCTCCTTGCACCTTTGCCACTCCGCCTCTATCAATGCATGCGCCAACCTCCAGAACCAATACCCCGCCTGCTTGCCATGCTTCTGTCGCACGTTCTCCCGTAGATGGTACGCACAATAGCTGTGCTGGGCTCCAGGCAGCTTCTCAGCCACCGCATTCAGCAGACCCTTGTCGAGGTCGCTTATGATGACTGTGTCTTCGTGCATAGCAATAGGGTAAGCTAGAGACAAGTGGAAGCAAAACCACTTCCAGTTGTCATCGTTTTCCCCGCTCACCATCGCCCCTGCCATCGGCACCGCGTTGTCGTTTGCATCGAAAAATTAGCAGATGAGTAAAACCTGCTTATGGCCATTTTTCAGGTGCGTCCCGTCCATGGTTAGAAGCTTGCGGCAATGTTGGAAACCAAGGACAGTTGCACCAGGAGCAACAAATGCCCTATGGAATACCCTGTCCTCGGTGGCCTCCGCGACCGCGTGGGTGTTGGGATCCACACGCATGAGCTGCAGAAAGAAAAGAACACATTCAACAGTTAGACCGGCAGTGGGATTTAACCCTAAGCACTGCATGAAAACTGGTACAAAACAAGTAGCTATATGTACCTCCTCGCAATAAACAGGAAACAGTGACCATGCCTTGTCCTTGGGGCCCATTATCCGCTCCTGAGTTTTGGAGCGGGCGTGGTAGAGGGTGTTCTTGTCCACCTCCTTGCCTGTACTCTTCCTGGCGACGACCTCTAGTGTCTTCACATTGGCCGTGGGGTTGCGCTTTAACGTGGACGCAATCTGCCGACTCACCCATCACACTGTTTTCGCAGGGTCACCACGGCCAGTACCAGGCACGCAGTGATGGCCGTCAACATACTAGCTAACGACAATGTTGCCATGCTTTGCGTCCGCATGTGCCTTCAGCAACCACGGACAATTCTTGTCCTTCCACTGTCCAGAGCGTGCCTCGGAACGAGTCTTCTCACTCCGAAGCCACCGCATGGTCATGCGGTTGGCTATGGCGTAGTCGTCAACTGCGGCCCGTGCTTCGTCCATTGTGGGAAACACCATGTCGGGGGGGAACTTATCTGTTGTCTTGCGCCTTTTGGGGGTCGCATCATCCAGCTCATCATCCGAGGACCCTGCACGCCTAAACACACAGAAAACAAGGGTCAGTAACAAACAACGCGACAGTCAACCAGGGTGTTGTCCTATAAAACCAACCGCCATGCATTACCATGGCCATGGGCCCCACGACTGAGACGTAGCGTGCTGTTTGCAACCTGTTCAGGGGAGATAAATTGGACAGCTGCTTGTTGTTCACGCTCCAAGTCCTCGTCATAAACTTGGACTTGGGACAGAGACGCTCGTCCAGGCTGCTTGTGCACCGTTGAAGGGGTGCCTCGTGATGGTGTGACCGGACGTGGGCCATGGGAGCGACGTCTACGGTTCAGTGCCCAACTGAGTGGTGCCGCCATGTTCGAAGTGGATATGCAGTAGACAATTCCATGACTAAATACACGATATACCCATTCTCACTGGGTGCACAATCGTCCGCCATATCTGCGGTCCCTCAGCCGCTGTCGAGAGCTCCAACGGCGCAAACAGGCAACTCTCAGTCAATCCACAACACTGACTGAGAGCTCACGAGGGGGTGCAACCAACGGTGGCGAAGCTCTGAACAATAGACAACATGACTCATGCCACATTGCGCACGTGGCACGAGGCACTTCTCTTCGTGAGGACAGTACAGTCCTCGGAGACCACGATACCTCAACGGCATGCACTTCGATGTATCGACGTCGAAGCATGCGCCTGAACGACGCGGGCATTGGTCAACATATGTCCAACCTGCCAACGAGGCTTCTGCCAGACTGGCACGACATCATATGTCAACTCCCACAATGAAAGGTAGTGTTCATCATACAAAAACACGGATGGATAGTCCTTTCGGGTGTCTCTGCCAGAATAGTAACCCCCAAAATACGATGGCAAGAACTTTGGGGACATCGAACTATACTTGAACAGACGGGACGTCATTGGTCGACGACGTACATAAAGCACCATAACCAAAGTCACTTGTAGACGACAACGACGTGAATAGTCGGAGGTGACGGCTGTGAACGACGTAATCCTATAATTCGGACACGAAATGTCATTTCAAATCCCATAAAAATGACGCCATATCCATACTGATGAAAAATTGAGATTATGCCGGATACGTCGACGATATTCAAAGATGCACGGATATTCTCGACGTAATCGTCAGCGCCGTGGATATGCCGTTCTTATAATTTAAGTCAATGGATATGGTGTGGTTATTATTTAACTCGCGGATATGGCAGGCTTATGTTCACGCTTGCGCAGATACATGAGACATTTCGCCCAATTCAAATTGTCCAATGGATATCCTTCGCGCTTCACATCCCGCCGGCTCTGAGAAGCCCATTACGGTCGCACACTTACGGTAATGGGCTTTTCAGTGGTCAAGATGGCCTCCAAGGCGGCAAAGACAATTTGAAATGTTTCAAACTTCAGCGATGGTAGCGACATCGTCACCTCCGCGAAAAGTGCAGGTACATCTGATGCGCGAACTGACCGAAATGGTTAGAATGGAGCCTTTTGCGCCAGGAAGCCTTTCCCGCGAATGGGACCCTCTGAAAAGCCCATTACGCGGACCAACCTCCGAAGGTTGTTCCACGTAATGGACTTTCGGAGCCCGCTCCTCCTAGGGAAGGGACACCGCTAGGCGCAATGTTGCTAGGCTGCTTTGTTGCAGTTGTTGTTTCCAGCTACTGTGGCCAAGTTCGGCTCCAGAATTCAGAACAAACCCGCCCAATTTGCAAAAGCGGGTTCTTGGCTGTGAAGACCTCGTTAGCACTCCCCCTCTACAAAAAACCCATCGCGGTAATGACTCGCCAGTTGCCAAGTTCCCGCAATAATCGACCAAAACCCCATTACGGTAAGCTTGTCAGACCCCACTCCAAGATTCTGTGGACGGTCGGGATGCATTGGCCTTCACACCGCCTCGTAGCAACTCGAGCCGCGTCCGATGTGCTCGACAGATTACATCGGACAAACGGGACAAATTGCTGCAGAATAACCCCTCACACCGGAAGGTTTAGCAATGAAATGTCACAGATTCGCGTGTGAACGCTTTTTAAACGTCTTCTGACAAATTCCTGACAGCGTTGACCCATGTTCTCGGTTTGCACTGTCAGAAGCAAGGGGGAAGTCCTTTCGCGCGCCTGACTAATTGCTAGGAATTGCTACAGCCTTCGGGGTGTAGCAATTCCAAACAACTCGCGTCGGCGGCTGAAAATGCAGCAAGAAAACATTTTTGGGTTACATAGTAGGGAAGAGTGATTATATACCCCTATTTTCGCAGAATAAGCCCCATCCGCCCCTCTGTGTGAACAATACGCCCCATCCTCCCCTCTGCCAGAACAATAAGCCCCATCCGCCCCTCCGTCAGAAACAATAAGCCTCATCCGCCCCTTTGCCAGAACGATAAGCCACATTCGCCCCTCCGCCAGAACAATAAGCGTGACTCGCCCCTTCTACAAGGACGCAAAAATCCTGGCATAGAAAACAAACAATTTTCCCCTCTCGTTTGTCAAAAGATAGCATTTCGACGTCATATGGATGCGGCGTTGACATGTTGATGTCAAGCCCTGCACGTGAAAAGGGGGTGGGTTTGTCTATTGTTCGTAACTCTAACAAGGGTATAAACTTGAACAAAATAAAAAAATCTATATATTGGGATTTTTGCCCCCTGTCGGGGATTCCCATGGACGCCCGTCGGCCAGAATCCCCGTCGAAGTCCTCCCCCCCCCCACTGCTTCTCGGCAGCCCATCGGCTGCCCGTTTCACCGCGGCCCTCAATCGCGAGGGCCTCGATCGACGGGCGGGTGGGTGGGCTGGTGGGCTGCGAAAGGCAGGGGGTGCGGGGGGGGGGGGGGGAGGGGGCAAATTATGCTTTTCTTTGCTGGACAGGGGCGGATTAGGCTTATTATTTTGAAGGAGGGGCAAATGAGACTTTTCATACTGGCGGAGGGGCGGATGAGGCTTATCGTTCTGTTGGAGGGGCGGATGGGGCTTATCGTTCCGACGTAGGGGCGGATGGGGCTTGTTATTCCGACGAAGGGGTATATGAGGGTCAAGGGTGACAAAACAGGGGGTAATTGGCATTGTCATTCTGCAAATTAGCTCTTTGTTTTCTTACTTTTGTGTGTTTGTGCCACAAGAAAATCGTGATTGGTGGATCGGTCATTTTTCTGACATATCCACCATCGGGGGTGCATGAATTTGTAGACCTGTAGGCCCCTCAACATCCATGGACACCATGCCGAGGTCGGCCAAGAACAAAAAAAAACAAGGACATCAACCTAGATGTTCAGACAGACCCCGGATAGTACAAAATTACCAGTCCAACGCCAGGGCAAAAGGGTAAGGAGGGTACACTGGGTTGGGTCCAACTTTGGCCTCGCCCAGTCTTGCTTCGCGGAACTGGTCGTCATGGCAAACTCTTGAGACTCGTGAACCCGGCTTCAAACAGGGTAAAAATGCAATTGAAAGAAAACAAATTCAACCACCGTCATAGAAGAAAATCAATACATCAAATTCTTCCTGTAATTGATGCATCGTTTTTTTTCATAACATAAAGAAGCATTCAAAATTCATCTAAACTTGTCAAAGGTGTTTTCTTTCGGGAAGTTCATCATAGATGTGTGAAACTAGCATGTTCACAATACAAGCACAAAGTAATTCATTCAAATAAACTTATTGTCAGATGTAACAACATTCATGAAAAAAGCCGAGAAGAAATGCCTTTTGATGTTCTTCAATATGTTGGTGAATTGTTATACATAATACTACATCATCAAGCACATTCGTTCAGTTTTTGGTTGTGTTGTTTTAGCTTTTACATCCACACAAGCTGGAATACATTCATAATAGCTTGAGGTAATTTAGGAAGAGTTCGCCGAAACCATACATAATGTTTAAGAGTTTGAACGAATGCGGGTGACAGTTTGGCAGTCCATTTACAACCAGTTTTGGCTTTCACGGACAAGGTGAAATCTCATGGCTACCCTTCTATTATGTGGTCTGGATTGCAGGCAATTATTTAGCCTCTTAAGAGATGCTAACATGAACATTGATCCTTGGATACGATGTCACCCTATGCACGTTTTGAGTGCAACACCTGCCTCTTGTTATTTTTTTCTTAGCCCTTGCTCGTGACCGACTGAGGCGGGGGGGTTACCTCAACACCAAAAAGCCCGGGAGTTGAACCCGGCCCCCTAGGACAGGAATCAAGGTGGAGGGTAAAGGTTGGGGTGTTTCCACTAGAACGGTAAGCGCGAGCTAAGAGCAAGTCGGCAGTCCTTCTTATTGATTAAAGTTAGAGAAGTTAAAAAGTTAGAGATGAGGGCCGAGGCAAAGTCGTTTTTGATAGTTTTGAGCTTTTCCCATGAGCGTTTTAAGTTCTTTCGAGAGAGAGTAAGGTACAAACGAGCCAGATGTGTTTTTGGAAGGCCGACCCAAAGGTGGCGATTATTTTGTCTGATGGGGAGGAGGTTGGGTCTGCCCACTATTGTTGCCAGATGAGATGGAAGAGGGTAGCACGGAATATGAACCAGACAGCACTAAATAGTTTGGGCTAAAGGGGGCCTAAAAGTAGTACTGGGATCGTGGGGAGTATGTTCAAAAAAAGTGTTTTGAAGAAGGTCTCTGTACGTTGTCTGAGTTGTTGTTGTCAGCGGCAGAGAAGGAAGCAATGTTCAATTGTTTCCTCCTCAGCAGAGAAGGGGCAAGTGCTTGACCCTTTTTGGCGATACCGTGTGCGACTAGCCACTGGAATAGCGCCGAAGAGGATTTTGGTTTGCACTTCTCTCAGGCAAAGATCTAGGGGGAGGAAGTAGTGTTTTGCTCGGATAGTGCCCCAGTCAAATTGGGTGGCAGGAAATGTTTCATTCCAGTTTGTTTCATAGGACGGGGAGAGGTTATGTTGCTGGAGGAGACATTGATACACCTTGTTTAAGGGCAGTAGCTTGCCAGAAAATCGGTATGATGGGATGGCGAGGCGATCCGGAAGGCCGATCTTGCGGTCTTCCAAGCAGAAAAACACCGGGGTGAGGGCTTTACCATGGGCTTATAATCCTGTGGCCCATGGGTGGGCACCGATGGTGAGGTGGATGGGGTCTACTTCTAGAGGAGAGGCTGACAAGATTGCTTGGCAAGGGAAGTGAAAGATGAGTTTAATCGGTAGCCCTATGAGGTCTTTGACGGTGAACTACTAAGTGTGGGTGTATCCCAGGGGGAAGGAGGGTCCCGAGGTGAGAGTTCGTTGCGAGGAGAGGGGTCAGGATTCTAGGAGGGCTTGGAGAGTACGCGGCTGGGACGTCGACCAAGTCGACAATGGACGGCTTATGAAGTCACCTAGGGTGACGTCCTTGGTGAGGAGCCATCCTTCTTGTTGTAGAAGCCCAAAAGGTTGTCCATTATCCTTCAAGATGAATATGTTGAACTCGATGTATTCATGTGATAGTTCTTCAAAAACTGTCCTAAGGGGTTGAATTGTCGGATTTGTAGATAGAAAGGGCTTGAAAGCCATGATCCATTTGGGGTGAATTGTGGTGTGTTTTAATCGTAGCATGAAGGGGTGAGAGAGGAAGAAGTGGCCTTGTTTAGGGAGGTTTTGGGAGAATAAGAGTGTATGTTTCCATTGTTCTTCACCTGGCTGAAGGAAGCAGTAGATCCATTTTGCAGCTTGTGCCTATGATAAGACCGTGGGCCACTTAACTCCAAGTCCACATTTTGAGGCGGAAGAGACTGCTGTTGCTAAGGAGTACATCCTAAGGCCACTTCAATCAGCATCAATGGGCGTGTTGGATGAGAGGAAAACACAGAAGAGAATATTGATCTCTTGAAGGTGTTGTGGTTTAGGAGGGCAAGCGTAACTGTAGTAAAGGAATCTAGAGTTGAGGTACGCGTTGATTGCTGTGGCTTTGGTTTGGACGGGGGCTTTGATCTTCTGCCAGAAGAAGAGAGATGCTTCGAGCCTACGCAAGATTGGATCCCATGTGTAGTCTGAGTTGAGAATGGGGAGGAAGAAGTGTCCCAGTGTTCGAGTTGGGGAGTGAGAGAGTGCAAAGGGGGAGTTAATCAGGGGCGGTGTGTGGACGCCAATGGGAATGATGTGTGTTTTGCAGTAGTTGGTATAGAGTCCTGTATACTTGACACATGTTCAAAGGCAGCGGGTAGTGGTGTGGATTTCCCTCTCTGAGGAGAGGATGAGTATCATGTCATCTGCGTATCCGATGATGGATTTGCGAAGATAAGGAGCGATAGGTATTCCTTGAAGGTGGTAACGGAGGAGGTTCCATTGCGCAATGGGTTCCATTGCGCTGATGAAGAGGAGTGGTGCAATAGGACAGCCTTGTCGCACCCCTGAGTGGAGGGTGATGGGGGGGGTGAGGTGTCCGCAGCAAGAAAACTTTAATTTTCCAACGTGCTCATGTAGCCCGTTTGTCCGCTTTTGCCTCCATGCGCCTCGCCAGCGAGCGTGCATCTGAAATGGGAAAAAAACAATCGGCTCAAGTTCATCGCGAGAGGTGGATTCACACCAATTTTGAATGAAATCCACCGGCGGCACAGGGTGCACCATCAAATGTGCGCATGTCTTATGTCACGTCGCAAACTCCACATTTGAACTTGTGCTGAACCTTTGCTGCGCGCCAGTGAGAGGCCACTTCCACTTCATTCGGTGTGAAGGATCCTGTTGGTGCAAGGTGACCTTTCACACCAAGGTCTCGCTGAAGTCATGTTGGCGCCTTCACGCGCAAAATACATTTACCACGATGTCTGACATTTTTCAGCCACCATTACACTATGTTGTTGCATCGCATTGTCGGTAATTGGCGGAAAGGGGTTGGCGCGATCGTCTGTGTGAAATTCCCTAGTAGCCCCTAGTTTTTTCCAACTATTGTTAAAGTACCCCCAGTTCTTAAATGAATTCTACTTAGCCCCCAATTCTTGATTTCATTTCCAAGTAGCCCCTAGTTTTCAAAAATAATTTTTTTGAGCCCCCAATTTGAAAATTCACTTCTACCATGCCTTCATCCTCCCACGAAGTCCACAGTTGTCGGGCCGTCATGACGGTGGACTTCATCAACGACATTGTACGATGTACCTCGGCTGTCTCCTCTGCTTCGCGTAAGTGGTTATACTTTGCTTTGTTGTACGTTGATTCACTAATCGATGATTGCGATTTAGACAAAACAGTACCCACATGTGAGGCTTAATGTCTACAGACACCTGCGATGTGTTGGGTTCGACACAGTCAAGTTTGAGGGGTATGATATGTTCCATGTCGTCCGTTCGTAGCTGTTGCACATGACGTGACACAATGATGTATGGATGAAGGCCAGGGATTGGTTCGTCGCTATAATCATCGACATTGCCATGTTCTTGTCCAATGAGGTTGCAATGAACACGACAGTGACCAAGGTACATCACTCGATTCTACTTGTTAACCGGTTTGCTTTGTAAACCACACATCATAACCGCATGCTAGAATCATACAACGTGCACTTAAAATTTATGGAATGAGTGAGATGCCACCGTGTTTCATCATGCCACGGATGCTTCAAAGGACCAATGAAAATGAACAAACTTTGCGCTGGTGACTTATGATCATTGTGCTTGGTAACGACCTGACCTTAAAATGTACAACGTCGGCACACCATACGTGGTATGGAAACTTTGCTTGGTATTGCCGTCAGGTTGGTTAAATTGCGGTACTTAGCTCTCCTACTTCGTTATCGTTCTGCAAACATGGACCGTTTTGTACGACTACTTTAGCAAATGCGATTGTCATACGGGTCTATTAGTCTGTACAATTGGGGTCTCGGTTTGCGTCCCGAACTTGCGTAACACGAAGCAGGACATACATTAGATTGTGACATGCGGCAGGTCCTTTCCTGAGGTACAAAGCAACCTAAGTTGACATCCTTTCATGCCTACACCATCCGTATGTACATCATGACAGCCAACGGACATTCCTCTGCTCGTACAAACGTACACCCTACAAACGGGCCGGTGTAGGATCCATCCACTCCAGTCATGGACCCCATGGTTGCACAACGTGCTTGGTCTATCATGAAGGAGGAATGGGACCGGTGGACAACCTGGAACCTCCTGCCATCATGATTTTTGGATCCTCTAGATCCGGCAACCATGTGCTGTGTGTTAGGCCGGAGAATTCTAACTCCACGTCCGTCATTCAATTTGGATGTGTGGGAGCCGTGGTCAACAATTAAGCCGCATAGTCCCTAACATACCCGTGTAAGGGCAACCTGCAAATGAATATTATGAATTCATTTGAAAACTACCTTGAGGGTGTGGAGGATCATTTATAGTGTACCCACACATTCTCACATGTCATGAACACTGCCTGCAACTCCCGCGAAACAAAGCGGTGGCTCACCCTCAACTGTGACGTACTTGTGGTCTTATGATAATTTCCATATTCTGGTTAGTCGGTGTGCACTTCCACTTCAGCGAGAGATTGGCATCGATGCCTTTTGTAGGCAGCAATGCCATCATGCAGGAAATGCGAAGAGATAACATTTATTGCAAGCTGTCACACGGGGAAGGACCTGTTGTCAAGATTTTGGCAAACATTACATGCAAAGACACCATGCATGTGCGCAAGCAAATGTTGTTTCACATTTTGTGAGGGGTGGTCGTTGCGAAGGCATCTAGTATGTTCAACGAAAGGCATTTGTTTCAAACATACTACAAACTTGCACGCTCAACTGTCTTCTTGCAAACCGTTTGGACAATAATACAGGAAGTAGTTTTACAAAAGTAAGCGATTCAAGGGTAGGAAGTCTTTGGCGAAAGTAAGCAAGTTGGAAATGGCGCCAAAAAGTACCATTAACCTCGCGTCTTGAGAGCATTGGGGGAAAAATCATTTTCAAAACTAGGGGCACTTTGGAAATGAGTTTTTCAATTGGGGGCTAAGTAAAAATGAAATCTGAAATTGGGGGCTACTTGAAAATGATAAGATAAAGGGGGGCGCTTTGACGATGGTTTGCCGAAAGAAGGGGCGACTTACAAAACCCCCCTGCCGTCTAGTTGCTAGAATTCACTCCACCTTCAAGTGTCTAGCAACTCGTAGAAACTGGTGTCCATGATGTGGAAAATCTCACGTTGACGTAAGCAAGCATTTTTTTGCACTTGTGCAAAACCGACGTCTTCGGAGAACGCTTGGAAAGAGAGAACAACAAGGTTTCAATGTTGCACTAAGGCTGGGGTCTCACCTCATCAGATGGGGGTTAAATAAAGCGCGGGTGCAGCAAATTCATATCTGATGGTGCAGTGGGGGCGATCCGTAGGCCATCAAGGTCACTCCATCAGCCCTCGGTGGTGGGTAAAACCTTCTCTGGTTTCCCGTTGCCAGTGAACTGAAAATTTTGAAATGGGTCATTTGGTGACGCGACATTCGCTACTGTGCAAAAAGGGTAGGTGTTATCTGGGGAGATCGCGGGTAATTTTAATGAAATTTCCCGATCTCGAGCGGGAATGCCGTCCGTCCATCACCTGCCCATCAAGTTTTTGGCTACTGGGGTGGTGATGGACAGTAACGTGCACTTCATGGGCTTGGGTCTCACCTCATCTCTGATGGCCTTGAAAATTCGACTACAAAACCAGGATGATGGCCGCCAGCTCTCGCGCGGTGGTTTGCATTCCCTACCGCTTAGGCAAAGTTGGTGCTCGCGTCTTCCTTACGGCTACTCCCCCAATCGCCTTTCACGCCAAATTCCTTACAATTAGATTGAGGTCGCGGAAGTTGATCGACTGATGGGGTATGACAGCCGCCTGATGGGGTATGACGGCCGCTTACGGACTTCTTTCGTGACCATGAAGTGCATGTTGCCGCCCATCACCACCCCATCAGCCAAAAACTTGATGGGAAGGTGATGGGGGGAACTGCATTCCTGCGCGAGATTGTGTTGTTTCATTAAAGCTACCCGCCATCTCCCTTTATAACACCTGCGCTTTCCGCATAGTAGTGAATGTCGCGTCACCAAATGACCCATTTCAAAAATTTTAGTTCACTGGCAATGGGAACTGGAGAAATTTATACCCATCACGAGGGGCTGATGGAGTGAACGTGATGGCCAGCAGATTTCCCCAATTACACCGTCAGAAATAAAACTGCTGGTCCTACGCTTTTTAAAACCCCCATCTGATGAGTTGAGACTCCAGCCATGGTCACGCAGAATTCAATGAGCGGCCGCTCTCATACCCCATCAGTCATTCAACTTCTGCAACCTCGATCTAGCGGTAAGGAAGCTGGTGTGAAAGGCAATTGGCGGAGTAGCCGTAAGGAAGACGCGAGTGCCAACTGACTGAGCCGTAGGGAATGCGAACCACCGCGTGAGAACCGATGGCCATCATCCCGGCTTCGTAGTGAAATTTTCAAGGCCATCAGTGATGTGGTGAGACCCCAGTCTAAGGTGCGCAGGGTTACATAGCAACATATGGAGATTTGGACACAAGGGGAACAATAAAAAAAAATGGAATGAAAATGTAGGAAATGAAACAAGGGCATAGAAAAACCCTCTAGCCAATTTGCAAGGGGGTTGGTGACGCCCCACCCAGTGAATAAATTACATTGATGCTCTGTCTAATGCCTAAAAAAAAAAGACTGCCCTGCCTACTCACTTCACCATGCTCGATCAGCGGCATGCGCCACTGATTGAGCAAAGCGAGGTGGGGCATGTCGGCCCCCCTTGCGACTCTCCCTCCCACGCGAGAATCACTATCAAGAGATAAGCATTTTATGTTTTTTTGTTACACAAAACCCCTTAGTTTGATTTAGGGTTTTGTCTGTTTTGTGCGGGCTCCACTTGCACAAAACATTAAAAAAAAAAAAAAAAAA
>SZWC01008146.1:5929-53774 GCA_023375785.1 Penium margaritaceum
CATATGCATATACATATACATATACATATACATATACATATACATATACATATACATATACATATACATATAAATTTACAAAGATATATATATACACATACATATACATATAAATACATATATATATACATATATATGCATAGGTGCATTGTTTGGTGACATTTCTGTATTCTTTGGGCCGACGACGGGATTTATGTTTCAGTAATCATAGGTGGCGGTGTGCATGTAACTGTACTTGTTCGAAGGTGTCGTCCGACATAGTTCGGTCGAACCTCATGAGTAGGTAGTCGGCTCGTGTTCTCGTGCGATGTATCATCGAGGTCCGATCCTCATGAATAGCTTCACATAATAAACCATCTCTCGCGTGGTTACATTGAGTTTTTTTTGCAACCTAATGCCGATAATTCACTCGGTGGCTGTTCATCGAGCCGTCTAAAATGTTCTTTCTATTTCCGATCAGGTTAAAGCGTTCTTTTTTAGTTTGCGTCATCGAAGATCATACGTTTATACGTACACGTCCCTAAAAGACCTCGAAGCTATGACTTTCGGGGCCGTGTTTGATAGTGAATCCACGAAACATCGCAATGGACGTACGAGCATGGGCAGCTTTCGCTGTCCATGCTCGTACTTCCATCGCGGTATCTTCTTATTTATCGCTAGGAAAGGCGAAGGAAGCTCTATATTTTAGTATGGTCAACGTTTCCTCCGCCTTTAGAGACGCCCTATGAGGTTATAAGATATATATACAATGTCCAACCCGCCAAATGGAAAAGTCGACGGCAAGGATGCGAGCAAGTCTGGACGGCGGAAACGGAGGACCTGGTGTCCGGAACAATGCACGGTACGTTTTTATTGAAACTGATTTTCAGCTAAGTGCGATACAAAATATTATCGTTATCTTGCCCCCAATTCTTAAAGTGGGGGCAAGATGTTGATAATAGTTCATCCGTACTGGGCATCGTAGCCATAATTCCCCGAAGCACCAAAAGTGGGGGCGACCTGGCTATGACTTTTCGGAATGGGGGCGACCTAGTCATTTTTCTCAGAATGGGGGCGTCTCAGACATGGTCGAGCGAGAATGGGGGCGACTTACAAAGTCGCCCCGAGCAGCACCCGCTCTAGTATTTTCGCTCTGGACAACAAGTCGAGGTGCGCACGCTCGCGGCCAGTCGTTTGTCTGTCCACTTGGGATGCCAGCCACGTGGCCAGCAGTTGTGCACCACACAGAAAAAGGTTTCAGTGGATCCAAAAGTGGCCTGCCACTCTCTCCCACGTACGGCTCTCCTCTCTTTTCGTCGGAAGGCGTTTCCCGCCTTCCGAAAATGCCGCGACGACACACAGCCACTCGAAGCTGACGACTACGGTGTTCCCCGCCTCGCTTCCCAGAAGTCAGAAGCTATTTTCTAGGGTTCCAAACCAGGAACGCTTGTCGACTTCCGAAGCTGACTTCCAAAGTTTAGCAGCGTTCCCTTTGAGGCCAAGCGACTCCCCCCGCGCAATTCGTCCGTGACTTCCCCAACGACTTTACCGTTCCCGTTTTGGCGATGTCGAACTCGGGACCTGTGCCGAACATGTACAATGGGCGAACGAAGGCGGCTTGGGCGGCGGTTCGTTCGGAGCTCGAAGCGCTCATACGCGGTGCAGATGGTCGGTTCGAGAGGGCGAATGTAAACTACAATTTTTCGTCAACATGGATTGAGCACAACGTACCATTAGATTAAATAAAACCGATGTCTAAAAAGTTTAAACCGTAAAAACTTAGAAGTCACTTCCGAGAAACGAATCTGAGGGCGGCTCGTCTCCGGAAGTCAAAAAAGTCACTTCCGGAAGTCATTTTTGTACGGAGTCCGTACTCGGCTTCGGAAGTTAGCCTGACTTCCGAAGGGTTTCGGCGGGCAATACAGGTTCGGGTGCCGAACGTGATGCCGAGGCACACGTCAGCGTTGACCCCTGCCCCGTCAGCACCCCGAGCCACTTCCCGCTCGATTTCCTCGCTTCTGACTTCTAAGAAGCGAGCCGGGGAACACCGTAGACGACGACGGCAGTGTTTGCGCCGCTGACGTGGACTGTTAGCTCTCGTGGAATCGGTGCTGGCCAGCCGACGCCGCCTCTGCGGACGATGGCCCTCACAGGAACGCAAGAAACTGGTAATGAAGCTGCTAACGCCCCAAGTACGTGCCGGCGCTCATACTCTCTTGTTCACGTCCGCGGAACCCAACGATTAGCGTCTCTGCCTTCCCGTGATTGCGACAGTTGCCGCTGTTCACGAACTCGACCTCAATCAAGGTCTGAAAGCTCTTCAGCAGAGATGGCTTCCACGACAGCTGCGGCCGCCGTCGGCCTTCCCAGCCTCAGCAGGACTTCCCGATCGGCTGCATTGAAGCAGCAGACGAAATCCTCCGCCACTGTGCTCGCGTCGGGTCTTAGGAAAACGTCTGCCGCGCGAAGGGCAGCGCAATCGTACGCCGGTCATGGGAGCATGGAATTGGTCGCTGCAGCGGGCGGCGGTGGTGGCAGCAGGGTGGTGATGAACACCGGCGCATACATCTGCAGAGATTGCGGGTGAGAGTGAACCCGACAGCACGTCATGCGTCAATGCCGTTGATGTTGCAATATAAGAGATGCGACGGTGAACGACGATGATGCAAGTTGAACAGTGGGAGCTGTCGTTATCCAAAGCGCATTCTTTTTTTTTCACGTGTACAAAATGTTGGTGCTTGAATGGTGTCGGCGCATCACAAGCGCATCTTGGCACGCGTCTGTGATTCACAACCACGCATTTTATCATGGGCCTGTGCCGCAAACGCTGGCACGTAGATGACTTTCTGAGTAGTTGACATCCAAGACAGGTCGAAGAGGGTCCGCTGAAGCACGGCCCGTGGGGGTAGAGATTGAAAATGTGATGGCAGGCAGCATGGCTGAACACGCTGACTCGTGGGTGCTCTCAGTCAAAGCTCTGAAGATCGCTGTGTGGGGGGGTGGTGGATCATGTCGAGGCCAGGAAGGCCGCAACGGAAAGTGAGGGCTATTGGTGGGCTTTGGCCATTACCGGTGACTATCGTTTCTGAAAAGGCGCTTCGGCATTAGCGTCTGAATGCAGACGCCTAGAAACATGTTGCTCACTGGGAATGTGCTGCTCCCTATCTCTCTCGCTCCCAAGCTGAGGAAGCATCCGAAGTGGGACGTGGAGTGCTCGTGAAGGAAAACTTCGTGTTGTCAGTGAATGGATTTGCCGGGCACAGCTAGAGCTGAACACATCGCTGGCAGCTTTCGTCTTTCATTTGCGACTGAACACAGTCCACACTCGTTTGTGTTGGGCACTTACAGTCGACCGGCGTGCCATCGCAAGAGGCTGGTAGGCCGGCTGCCTTTCTCCCCGACTCGACAGGTCATTGTTTAACTCAACAGAAGCCATTTAGTGGTCGCTACATGCTTCAGCCCTCCCCTGCGAAGCTTGTCCTGCCCAAGTCCCGCTATTCCCAACTCCACCTGCCTAGATTGTTTAGCTCCTGGCGGCCGCTGCGTCAGCTGGCTGTGCAAGCGCAACGAGCTGCCGCTGCCGTCGACCAGATCGGCGGCAGTGGCAGAGTCCGTACTCTAGCTCGGGCGAGCGTGGTGTCGTCCAGGAAGGCCGACTAGGTCGTCGCGTGGACCCTATGCAACAGCTGGTACAATGAACCACCTGCCTCAGACTGCCTCACAGGCAGCAGGGTCACAGCCATAGCTGCAGCAGCGATGCTGTTGAGTTGTGGGAAGGTGGATGTGCTTTTGGGACAGCAGCTCCAACGAGTGGTGGGTGCTTCCTTGCACGTCTCCTGTGTCGTCACGTGCACAGGTACATCTACAACGCCAAGAAACCCACTTTTGATAAACTCCCAGACAACTACAGATGCCCTGGTGAGTCTGAATACAACCATCCCACCATGCTGCCAAGTTGTGATGTGTGTCAGCCACACCTGCAAAGTAGCCTCATGAGCTCACCTGAGTCATGATCCTTTGTTTATGAGCACTTGGAAATAAAAATGAGATCAGATTTGTGCAGAACCATAGAAGAGAATGAGGTTTGAGGAACTAATCTTGCGGAAGGGTGAATAATTGGAGGCAATGACATCACACGCACACAATGTTTCCTGCACAATGTTTTCCATGGTTTGGCAGGGTAAGCGCATGATCACGCTCGAGTTCATGTGCTTGATTCCTATCAAGCAACCTTGACAGAAACAGCGAAATGGTTTCAACCGACTTCGCTTTCATACCATGCTATGGAACACATGCAGACTTGTGGGAGGTGTGCCCCACTCCCCCCTCCACCACCCAGGATTCATCCCTTCCCTTCCCCTCGCCCTCCTCCTCTACTCTCTCCCCTCCCCTCCTCGCCCTTCCTCTTCTCCTTCACCAGGGGAAGGGGAAGGAGAAGTTTCCCACATCCTCCATTTGCCCGCCAAGCACGTGTGAAGTCCGGACCTTAAAGGGAAGAGGAATACGTTGCATGGATTTCCCCAGGGCCCATGCCACGTCACCCTAGTTGTCATTGTCTCGGGTGTCCACTCAGTGTGGCATCCATGAGACCGAACGAGTGAGTAGCTTGTACTATAGAACGGCAAACGGGATTTTTGCCCGAGTCGCTCTGTAGATTGCATCAACGTTGAGCCTTGACACGTCCCGCAGACAGCATCACGTGTGCCTAAAGACCTGTCCGAACACAACAAAGGCTCTCGCGCTCGAGTCTGTTTTGAATCCTGAAAGATTTTCCCGAGCCGCAGTCTCGTTTGCCGTTCCTTAGCTTGTACAATGCACAGCAGCCGAATGCAGCAGCAGTGGTGTCAGTGCAGCAGCAGTGGTGTCAGAGCAGCAGCAGTGGTGTCAGAGCAGCAGCAGTGGTGTCAGAGCAGCAGCAGTGGTGTCAGAGCAGCAGCAGTGGTGTCAGTGCAGCAGCAGTGGTGTCAGTGCAACAGCAGTGGTGTCAGTGCAGCAGCAGTGGTGTCAGAGCAGATGTGAAGTCGTCAGTGCTTCTGGTTGAGAAAAGTTGCATGCCTTCAAGCATTTATGCAGTAAGTACACCATCTGTCTACATTCAACGGTCGAGTGTTACCCAAATAGGACAGCCAGCCCCACTGACAGCCGCTAGAGTTACCACAATGCGCAATGTCACCCCTTCACACCCCCCCCCCCCCCCTCCCCTCCCACACTCTTTCCCTCCATCGATCTTTGGCTGCAGTGTGCTCGGCACCCAAGCGGCGGTTCAAGCCATACGCCGACCCAGTGGCGCGCAATGCCAACGACACGTCGGTGAGGAAGGCGCGCAAGGCTCAGGCCAAAGAGTTGGACATCAGCCTCGGGTGAGATAGTCGCACGCTTGAGAGACCATTCATGTGCTGTGCTGAGCTGTGCCATGCTCTGCTGTGTTGTGCTGTGCAGTGCTGCGCAGTGCTGTGCTACGCTGTGCTGCACAGCCCCGTGAAGTGCCATGGCATGCTGTTCCGTTCTGTGCCCTGCTGTGTCATGTTGTGTGTTGCTCCACTGCGCTGTGCTGTGCTGTGCTGTGCAATGTTGTGCTCTGCTGCTTTTGCCGTGCACGACTGTCGCGCTGTGTTAGCAGCTGTCGGGGATGCGGTGCAACAAGCTAGCTGATGCATGCATGCAAT
Organism: Penium margaritaceum; assembly: GCA_023375785.1. NCBI lineage: Eukaryota > Viridiplantae > Streptophyta > Zygnematophyceae > Desmidiales > Peniaceae > Penium > Penium margaritaceum. The sequence continues at coordinate 11,575 of SZWC01008146.1, forward strand.
GAAAGTTGGACAATGTTGGTCTTGCAATCAAGCAAGCGGTGCAGGGAACAGTCAGAAGGTGCCAGCTTGTGCCAGGTCTAGTAAGATTGCAGTGTGCTCAACTTGGTCCTTAAGCACGTTCTCACCAGTGAGCAACCCAACAAATTGCTCTCTGTGGAAGGTCCCTCTGTCACTTGACATCCAATGTGTGTGGTGGCAGCATTTGAGCCGTGAACACACATTCGCCTGTGGTGCATGAATGCACTGGTCCTTTGCAGCACTGCGACTGTGGCAGGTGGTTGACCAATGAGGACAAGTGTCCGGAGGCTGACATAAGTCTCAATCACTTTACAGCCATTGGGCCCATGGATATGGCACTTTCTTGCAGTAGACCATTCTGCACCTTGTGCCAACCACTTCTCCCAGTCTGTTCACAAAATAATCTGCATGTCTTCCTCTCTTACTTCCTCGCAACTTGCAGCACGGCTCTACCAGTCATCGTCATCCTCATCATTGCTGGACTCATTGCGACGCTGTTCTTCCTCGAAAGCCAATACTAAGCTGGTGGCCCTCTTCTTTTCTTCCAGCATTACAACGTCTTTAAAATAGCATTTTATGTGTGAAAACATGTTCATTTATTGTTTCCCCCAGTCCCAAATGCTTCCAGAGCCGCATTAGATTCTGCCCTTTCCAGAGGAACCATCCGTATCCACGAGCTACACACAAGGTGATCAGCGATGGGTGTACACTACATCTGTACCTTCAAAACTGCAATGGTGTGCAAGTAACTCACAGCCTGAAATTAAAGAGGGACGAGACACGAAGGAGGGATGTGAGGAAGAGATGTCAGGAGCACATGCCTCCACTTATGACTGTAAGCACTTGCTTGGAGCCACTCCCTAATGGTGAACATCGAAAGCGGCTCATGCTGCGGGACGAGCGCGGCGACATGAGCACTACGGGTGTTGCAGCAGAAACACGAAAACTTGCATCACAAGATTGATGCCACATCTGACACAAGCGAATGTGGCTTGCATGTCACCCTCTCTAGGCCTATGTCCAATCATGGTGTTCAATCCCACACAAGGGTTTGCTTTACGCCAAGTGGTAAGCTAGAAAACCTAGGCAGCAGGTTGGGGCAGCAACGGTGTTGATGCAGCGTGCGGACATCCACGCTCATTGCTTAAGTCAGTTGCCCCCCCAGTCTGCTGCTCTAGAATCTGAGTCTGGAAGCCCTGGGTTTGTTACTCAGAAACACGCGCGCCAGTGTTAGCGCCAGAAAGCAGCTAAAAACTGAAAGTGACTGATTAGGAATGAAGAATGAGCAACAATGGGAGACCCCTCCAAGTTCTAGCTCCCCCCCCCACTAGTGTAGAACTTGTTACTCAGCTAACCAGCCAATCAGAAAATAGTCCTCGACCTATTTTCTGGCAGGCAGGGTTTTCTCGGTGAGCCTTGCAAGACGCCCGACAGCTCAAAACCAGGACGTCGTCCGTGTTGCCTGAAAACTGGACCATACCATAATATCGGCGTTGCGAACGCAGTCGTGCGGTCAGAATCAGCTAGAAAAATAGCAGCAAAGAGTTATCACTGCCCGAACCCGGGTGGTGCCTACGACAGTCAGTGACGCCAAGCAGGGCCACACAACACAAGACAGCTAGAAACCTAGGTAGCAGGTTGGGGCAGCATGCGTTGTCGATGCAGCGTGCGGGCTTCCACGCTCGTTGCTTAAGTCTGCTGCCCCCTCAGTCTGCTGCTCTAGAGACTAAGTCTGGAAGCTCTGGGTTTTTTACTCAGAAGTGCGCGCGCCAGTGTTAGCGCCAGAAAGCAGCTGAAAACTGTAAGTAACTGATTAGCAATGAAGAATGAGCAACAATGGGAGACCCCTCCAAGTGAGAAAGTGCGTAGAAGCTTCCTAGCAACAAAGCCGCTGACCAAGCGTCAGTGCCTGGTCAGACGGTGACGACAGTCACATGTCGTACACACAACGGCAAGGGTTTGGCTAGGAGACACAAGGCACAGTGTCACAATGCTTCAATATAGCATATGCAGAGAGAAATGACAAATGACAGGTCCAAGGCATAAATACCTGCCGCGGCGCACGGCGGGTGTCGCACGCGGCAGTCCAAGAGCTGTCCTAAAATCGGCCCAAAACCACTTTTTTTGCCGTAACTCTGCGCACACATGTCAGAATGCTGCGCCGTCTGAACCTAGACGTGCATAATCCAAAGACGGACTCTACGACTGGTCACATGCATGCATCCATCGACTGACAGTGAGCATACAATGCAAAAACATGCAAATAGGCCTCATGGCCAGTCCGCCGAGAGGCGCCTGCAAGACGTAGAAGACACAGCAAAGAGTCCCGGTGGCATCTGGGGCTCTGGAACAGTGGTCGGTCAGCTCCAAGCAGGTAGTCCGCCGCCTGTCGTCACGCCGGTGTCACCAGGGCCGCCTACCTCAGGGATCTGCACGAGTATGGACACGGCCGAGTGGTCACAGTAAACTGTACAGGAACGGCACAAAACACAACACTCCCCCATGACCCGATGGTACGCATGTCCATACGCGTGCAGCACTGGTACAACCACATAGTGAGTGACACAGACAGATGAGACGCAAACGTACATCCCACACTCAACCACCGTCACGCACGGGGCGAAGCCCAACAGAACGAATGGCCACCAGAAACTTTCCGCGGGCAAGTGCCTTCGTCAAGAAATCAGCACGCTGCAAGTCAGTGCCAACCCACATGATGGAGATCACGCGTCGCTCCACCAGATCACGAACGAAGTGATGCTCAACCGCAATGTGCTTTGTGCGAGCATGAAAAACACCAGAGTTCTCCGCAATGGCGAGAGCACTCTGGTTGTCGTAACGCAACACAATGGCGGGTACTGACTGCCCAAGCTCAAGGAACAAGCGCTGTAGCCAAACTGCCTCAGCAGCCCTTGTCCCCAAAGCCACATACTCTGCCTCCGACGAGCTACGTGCGATGCAGCCCTGCTTCCCGCTTCGCCAAGACAAAGCGGTACCACCGAGCACAAACACGTAGCCAGTGCGACTGCGCTCGTCAGGGCTCCAAGCCCAGTCGCTGTCAGTGTAGCCGTCAAGGACCACCAAACACTGCCGACGAAAACATAGTCCGAGATACGACGTGGAGACCACGTACCGTACCACTCGCTCAGCCGCATGAAGAGCTCTCGCACGTGGAGCCTGCGAGAACTGAGCGAGGAGGTTGACGACGAATGCGATGTCGGGACGCGTGGTGGTGGCCAGGTACATCAGAGATCCGATAAGATGGAGGTACAAGGTCACGTCCACTGTCTCCCCCAGCTGTGTAGGGTCATCCACTTTCAGGGTATCCTGCCCATCAGGTGTGAGGGGTGTGGAAGCAGTGGGCACTGCACCAAGGAGATCGCTAAAGCGCTCCCCCACGACTCATGCGTATCGGGCCTGATGCATCAATAGTGTCCGATGTCTGCGATCTCGCACGATCGCCATACCAAGAAACACCGATGCAGGACCGAGGTCCTTCATCCTGTAGGCGGTGTGCAGGACAGCCTTGGCCTCCTTCACGGCCTCCAGGGACGGAGACGCGATCAGAAGGTCATCAACATAGACCAGGATGGCGGTGAACCGCTTGGGTTTCGGTAGGATGAAGAGTGAGGGGTCTGCCTCGCTGTGCACGTATCCTGCGTGAGTCAAGGTGCCAGTGATCTCCCGGTTCCAACACCGTGGAGACTGCTTGAGGCCGTACAAGGACTTGCGCAAGTGCCAGACCTTGTCACCGTCCTCAAAGCCTGGTGGCTGAGCCACGTAGATCTCCTCATCCAAAGAGCCATGGAGGAACGTGTTGTTCACATCCATCTGGTGTAGTTCCCAGTCATGCTGAGCCACTACACCGAACAGAGCTCGAGCTGAGATCATGCGGCCGACAGGGGCAAAGGTGTCAGTGTAATCAACTCCCTCAATCTGAGAGAACCCCTTGACGACCAAGCGGGCCTGTAGCGTTCCAGTGAGCCATCCGGCTTCACTTTCTTGCGAAAGACCCACTTGACCTGAATCGCCTTCCTCCCAGGGGGAAGGTCGACCAGCTGATAGACTCTGTGCTCTCGGATAGCGCGAAGCTCATCCTCGCAAGCAGCTCGCCAGGCATCAGCATCCTGCGATGAGAAAGCCTCCCTCAATGTGCCCGGGTCAGGCGCCATAGAGGGGGAACTCTGCGTGGCAAGTGCACACGCCTCAGTGTCAGGCCTGACGGCCACGAGATCAACTGCCGCGTCACAGGCGATATGGAACTCGCGAGTGACCAGGTCGTGCCCGATGGGGCACGCTGGGTGTACCTCTGAAAGCTCAGTGTGGACACTCAGGCCTAAGGCCTTTGTGCCTGGATCACCGCTCGCGATGCTACGAGAGGAACGTCTGGGTCCGGGACCCGACGCTCGCTGAGCTCCAGAATCCAGTGGTCGAAGGCGACCACCGGGCTCACGGGAGTAACCGGAGGTCGAAGGGCGCACCTCAGGCTCAGGAACAGGTACGACCACAGCGACAGGTACGACCACAGCTGGTGAGGGCTGAAACGAGGCAGCCGGAGATGCCGTGCGAGGAGATGCGTGTGTGGGGGACACTGAGCTGGGGGTGACAGCGGGCAAGGCTGGCCCGGACACTGATACAGGAGTGTCGGTCGATGTAGGGACAGGAGTGGGCTGGGCTGGGTCAGACGCCGTAGCAGGGGTGCCAGTGGACACAGGTGGTGATGCAGGAGGAGGCGTGAGAGCAGCGGTACCTGTGGGGTGTGAAACAGGCTGAACAGGTGTGATCTCTGGACCAACAGCAATGATAGCCGGATCATCAAGTCCTGGAGATCGAGAGGGGACTCGAGCGGACACATTAGCCTGACGAGAAATGGTCGCTGGCGGAGAAGTCTCCCCCATCCACCGAGGACCCTCACAGGAAGGGACATGAGCTGCAGAGAGGGCTGTGATCGAAGTCAGATCACGGTAGGTGAGTGACTCAAAAAACAGTGCGTCACGGGACTCAATGACACGACAGCGAGTGGGGTCCCAAAAGCGCCAGGCCTTCGATCACAGGGAGATGCCGATGAAGGCACACAAGCGACCCCGAGGGGAGACCTTGGACCCCTGCTGGTCCTCGGTGTACCACACGGAGGCCAGGGAACCCCAGACGCGTGCGAGACGAAGATCAGCACGGTGGCCAAACCAGAGCTCGTACGGTGTAACATGATCCGGAAGCGGACCATGCGGGAGGCGGTTCCAGACCCAAGTCATGTAGGCAAAGTCCTCGAATGCGAAGGACTCTGGGAGACCGCACTCAGACCGCATGGCACGGACCGCATCCTCCATGGTGCGGTTCCAGCGCTCAGATACACCGTTCTGCTGTGGGGTAGCAGGAGCGGAGACCTGGTGAAAAATGCCGTGCTCAGCAAAGAAGGAGACCATCTCACCGAGGAACTCGCCGCCACGATCCGAGCGAAAGGTATGTAGCGTGTGGCGAGACTGACGCTCAGCCATCACGAGCCAGAGCCGAACCGCAAGGGCAGCGTTGCTCTTCTGACGCAGACTGTAGACCCACCGCATCCGCGTGAAGTCATCAGTCAGCGTCAGAACATACCGGCCCCTCTCAGACAGGGACTCGACCGGGAGAGGACCGAGCACGTCCGAGTGGACCAACTCGAGGGGCCTCAGCGCTCGGGAATGCGAATCAGGGTAAGTGCACCAGTGCATCTTTCCCTGAGCGCAAAAAAGACAGTCGGTCTTGGGTGGCTTCTCGAAAGAAGCCACGTCAAGACCAAGAGCGGGCTGTGTCCGGATGAGCTTCGACACGGTGTCGGAGCCCACGTGACACAGACGTCGGTGAAGCAACCGCTGGTATTCCGGGGATAGAACACCAGTGACAAAAACGCGACCAGAGGAGGAGGGAGAGCAAGGGGAGGAGGGCCGAGCAATGCGGTACAAATCATCTACGACTGAAGCACGCAGGACAATGCTACGGGTGTCAAGAGCACTCACAGTCGCTGAATCAGCGGTATGCTCAACCGAGAGGCCCATCAGATTGTAGGCACACGCATTGAAAGCAGACTGAGCTCAAGATCAGGCACAAACAGCACGTCAGAGAGATACAGGGGGCCAGACAGACATTCAAACACCGTGGACTGGTAAGGACAAACCAGAGCCGGTACGAACAGAACGGACAGTCGTGACAGGACCAAGTACCAAAAAGTCACTACGACGACACGTCATGTGGTGGGTGGCACCGGAATTGATGATCCAAGTGCCACCGGAGTCACGACTGGTGGACGTCACTATACACCGAGCAATGGAACACTCGGCATCAGAGGGACGCTGAGCCGTCAGTGGGAAGGAACGACGTACATCACGAAGGTGAGAGTCATGAATCCAGTCAGTACAGTCAGGCCCATCATCATCACATGCGGATTGTGCTCTCCCACACGTGTCATCACGAGTCACGAGGACGGACGAACAAGCAGTTTGTGACCCACTCAACGATGACAACACACTCGCATCTCCCTGAAAGCAAAGCGCCAGAAGATGACAAAGCTCGGCGATGGTGCGGTCACGTGGGTCTGGATCACTGCTGCTCGCCGGTGTGGATGCAGGAATAGCTGCAGTCGTGGTCGCCGTCCGTCCAGAGGAGTGTGCGGTCGACGTGACGGACGCGGTGTGGGCAGCATGGGCAGCCTGAAGTCCGCGAGTGATGCACTCCCAGTCAAGCGGCTGCTGGCACTCGGTGTAGCGATGGGCACCTCCACAGTTGTAGCAGTGAATGGAATGGCCACTGCTACCACTGGATGACGACTGCTGCTGACCCGATCCGCGCTTCCTATTCTTCTTCTTCCCCTGGGCAGCTGCTGCAACGCCCTGCATCTGCATGGGTGTAGACGGGGTCAAAGAGGAGGAGGAAGATGAGGTCATGATGGAGGTAGGTGAGGGTGACTGCAGGAGGGAAGATGGTGATGAGGCGAGGACTACTGTAGCGAGTGAAGTCTCCTGATGTGCTACTGCTGCCTCACGGGCCGACGTCACCTGGAGGAAAAGCTGATGGGCCCAAGGAAGTAGCTGCAGGGTGGCTGAGAAGGGCTCGAGAGCAGCGTCGCTATACCGTGTGAATATGTCATTATACTCCTGGCGAACTCCGAGCATGATCGTCCGAAGTGCCCACAGCTGTGTGCCCCCTGAGGTCCCTAGACGCGTGTAGATACGCATGGCGCGTCGCCAGTAATCTGCCGCAGGCTCCGCTGGTCCCTGACGGAGCGAGTGGAAAGCATGAATGTGTGACGCACGCGTGGCGTGCGTCTCTGCGGCCAGTAGGGACAACGCCAGATCCCAGCCTCCACGAGGATCAGCTCCGGTGCCTGTGCCAGCCTCGCCGAGGAAGGGGCGGAAGTCAACGAATGTCTCGCGTGGCATGGCGTAGAGAAGTCCTCGCATGGCCCGGGTTGCTGTCAGCTCCTATACTGGATCTGTAGACTGGTATGGGCTGTGGTAGTAAGGCCACGCTCCCTCGGAAGTGGCCCACACCTGAAACAGGATCTCCCAGCAGTCAAATCCATCCTCGCTGATGTACCGTGGAGGTGGTGCCTCAAAGTCCTTTGGCTATCGCTCCGTGGGGAGAGCAACCGCAGGCTGAGGAGGGCGAGAGACGGGGAAAACTCCTGGAAGGAGGTGATCACCGGGGACGTCAGGTGACGGTCGTATCAGGGACACGGGTGGAGGTCGGATACCCGTCTGCAGCTGACGGAGGCGCTCCTGAAGAAGACGAATCTCTCGCTCCTGGGAGTCATCCTCGAAGCCTGGCATGAATGGCTCGTCATCAAGGAGGTCTGCAGGTGGTGGAGAAACCACACCAGGAGGTGAAGCAGGCGGAGCACCTGTCACGGGCACCTGGGCCGAGTGCTGGGTGGAGGCCGCAACGCCNTGACGGAGGCGCTCCTGAAGAAGACGAATCTCCCGCTCCTGGGAGTCATCCTCGAAGCCTGGCATGAATGGCTCGTCATCAAGGAGGTCTGCAGGTGGTGGAGAAACCACACCAGGAGGTGAAGCAGGCGGAGCACCTGTCACGGGCACCTGGGCCGAGTGCTAGGTGGAGGCCGCAACGCCGGCAGCTCCCTCAGAAATCCTCAAAGGAGCCGTGGACTGACCACGCAGGAGCTCAGTCAGCGTGCGGATCGCGTCAGTCTGCTCTCGCTACAGACGACGCATCTCCTCCGGCTGGCTGCGCAGGTCCACAATGGCCTGCGAGCGAGGGCTCAGTACCCCTGATGAAGAGGAGGAGGGATCACCTGGTCCCTTGTCCTTGTCATCGGGCAAACTCATGTTGCCGCTCACTATGGGACGACAGGTCAAGTTTGCCGCATTTCAAAACCGTCTGTGTTTCTCGAGGAGTTGAAACGCTTGTAATTTTTGACTTCTCGGGTGAAAATTTGGCTAAGTGTAATGCTGACGTTAGCAAGTGGTTGCTGACGTCAGCACGACCTGATGACATCAGCAATCAACGATGCTGATGTCAGCTCGTCCCCCCCCTTTTTTTGTCGCGGTTCTGTGCGCGTGTGGAGCCGCTTCGAGGTGGCGCGCTGCGGCTCTGCGCAGCAGCTTCCGCCCAGCTGCTGCTGCAGCTGTGCTGTCAGTTGCAGCAGCAGCTGCGTAGTTGTGTGTGCAGCGGTGGCAGCAGCGGCTGCGCTGCTGCTGCTGCTGCTGCGCGCTGCGGCTGCTGCTGCGCGCTGCAGCTGCTGCTGGCTGCCGCCACCGCGCGCTGCTGCTGGCTGCCGCCGCCGCGCGCTACTGCTGGCTGCCGCCGCCGCGCGCTGCTGCTGCTGCCACTGCTGCGCTACTGCTGCCGCCGCGACTGTCGCTGCTGCTGCTGTGCCGCTGCCGCTGCTGCGCTGTTACTGCCGACACTGCTGCTGCACTGCTGATGCCGCCGCTCCTACCACGCCGATGCTGCGGCCACTGCTGCTGCGCTGCTGCTGCCACCGCCTCTGCTACTACTGCTCTGCTGCTGCAGCTGTGGGAGGGCGGCTGTACGCACCGCAGCCACCACACACCTCTGCGTGGCGGTACACGCCGCTGCTGCTGCCTCTGCAGCTGCGATGTCACGTGGTGGGTGGAGTACGTTGACGGCGACCGGCCGTCTCCAGCAGGTCCCAGAAACTCTGCCGCAACGGTGACTCTCACTACTGCGGCTCTGCTGCGCCTCTGCCGCGCACCTCAGTGAGAACTGTCTCAGTGCTCTGATACCATGAGAAAGTATGTAGAAGCTTCCTAGCAACAAAGCCGCTGACCGGGCGTCAGTGCCTGGTCAGACGGCGACGACAGTCACAGGTCGTACACACAACGGCAAGGGTTTGGCTAGGAGACACAAGGCACAGTGTCAGAATGCTTCAATATAGCATATGTAGAGAGAAATGACAAATGACAGGTCCAAGGCATAAATACCTGCCGCGGCGCACGGCGGGTATGGCACGCGGCAGTCTAAGAACTGTCCTAAAACTTCCCCAAAACCACTGTTTTGGCCGTAACTCTGCGCACACATGTCAGAATGCAACGCCGTCTAAACCTAGACATGTAGAATCAAAAGACAAACGCTATGACTGGTCACATGCATGCATCCATCGACTGACAGTGAGCATACAATGCAAAAACATGCAAATAGGCCTCATGGCCAGTCCGCCGAGAGGCGCCTGCAAGACGTAGAAGACACAGCAAAGAGTCCCGGTGGCATCTGGGGCTCTGGAACAGTGGTCGGTCAGCTCCAAGCAGGTAGTCCGCCGCCTGTCGTCACGCCGGTGTCACCATGGCCGCCTGCCTCAGGGATCTGCACGAGTATGGACACGGCCGAATGGTCACAGTAAACTGTACAGGAATGGCACAAAACACAACACCAAGTTCTAGCTCCTCCCCCACTAGTGTAAAAGTTGTCACTCAGCTAAACAGCCAATCAGAACATAGTGCTAAACCTATTTTCTGGCAGGCAGGGTTTTCTCGGTGAGCCATGCCAGACGCCCGACAGCCCAAAACCCGGGCATCGTCCGTTTTGCCTGAAAACTGGACCATACCATAATACCAACGGTGCGAACGCAATCCTGCGGTCGGAATCAGCTAGAAAAATAGCTACAAGAAGTTATGGCTGCACGAACCCAGGCAGTGCCTACGAGAGTCAACAATGCCAAACAGGGCCATACAACAGAAGACATGGACCCTAGGCATCGCATGATGCTGCAGACGCAATGCCACACCCTGACACAGCGTTAGGTGCATGGAGACTGCATCCGCAGTGGCAATGACTGCCGGCGGTCCGACAACCGAGGAGACCTGCTGATGGAACTGAGCGCATCGCCAGAGGGAGGAGGCTCCATCGACGGGTGAGTGGGCCTCCGCGTACGTCAACTCCACCGAGCGACACTCCAGCGGCGTCAAGTCTCGCAGTCAGTCATCTGCACGCCGATGTACACAAGCCGGAAGGACACAACAGAGTATAATGAGAGATGCACAAAAACCGACACTCCCCCATGACTCACAAGCGTAGTGCACATGTGCGGGCAGAGACAGTCAATGACCAGAATCCCCCAGGCCAAGCAGAGACGCAAGCAAGGACAGAGAGAGTCACTCACGGACGCATGCCGAGTGAACTCACAGCCTTCTTGAACGAGTCGCGCTTCAGTGCCTTGGTCAAGAAGTCAGCCAACTGCCGTGTTGTCTCAACCCACACGATGTTGACGCTGCCGTCATGCAACAACGAACGCACATAGTGATACTCAACATTGATGTACTTTGTGTGTGTGTGATGCATGCCGTCATTGTCGGCAATGGCCATGGCACTCTCATTGTCTCAGTGCAATGTGATGGATGCGACGGGCTAGCGCAGCTCGGACAACAAACGGCGCAACCACACACTCTCACACGCGCCTGAACCAAGAGCAACTTACTCAGCCTCAGCAGTGTTGCGTGCAATGCATCCCTGCTTGCCACTGCGCCAGGACACAGCAATGCCGCCAATCAGAAAGATCCACCCTGTGCGACTCTTGTCGTCCGGACTGCCGGCCCAGTCACTATCGGTGTATCCCACCGCGACAACAGACGGCTGACGGTGGAACATGAGACCTCACCGAGGAGTCGAGACAACATAGCGCAGTACTCGGATCGCGGCCTCGTAGTGGAGGTGACACGGCTCCTGAGAGAACTGGGCTAGGAGGTTGACGGCGAACGCGATGTCTGGGCGCGTTGTCGTCGCCAGGAACATCCCTGACCCGATGACTCGCAAGTACGTGGTCACGTCAAATGGCTCCCCCACAACAGCTGGGTCAGGACTCTTCACCTTTTCCTGGCCATCAGGTGACATAGGCGAGGATGCGCTCGGCACGAGTGGCAGGTCCTCCGCAAAGCGGGTGGACAACATCTACACATAGGCGGCCTGGTGGAAGTGCAAGACGCCCTGGGAGCGATCATGCTCCAGTTTCATGCCCAGGAAGACCCTGGCAGACCCAAGGTCCTTCATCTGGTAGGCGACGTGCAGCAGATCCTTGACACGGTGGACGGCAGCCGTGTCTGGCGACGCAATGAGTAGATCGTCGACATACACTCGAACAGCGGTGAAAGTCTGGCCTCGTGGACTGACAAATAATGCAGGGTCAGCAGTGCTACGGTAGAGCCCGCCACAAAGGAGCGTGCTACTGATCTCTTGGTTCTAGCACCAAGGCGACTGCTTCAGGCCATATAGGGCCTTGCGCAGTTGCCAGACTCTCCTAGTGCCATCGTTGAAGCCTTGGGGCTGCACCATGTAGAGTTCCTCACCCTCCAGTGAACCATGGAGAAAAGTGTTGCTCACATCCATCTGGTGCAGCTCCCACCCATGCTGTGCGACCAAACTGAAGAGTGCCCGGCTAGTGGAGAACCGGCCAACTGGGGCAAAGATCTGGTCGTAATTGACCCCAGGAATCTAAGAAAACCCCTTGGCTGTAAGGCCGGCCTTGTACTTGTCGAAGGACCCGTCGGACTTCCACTTGCGCCGACAGACCCACTTGGCGCCGATGGCCTTCTGTCTTGGGGGAAGGTCGACGAGGTCATACACGTGGTGCTGTCGGATAGCAGCGAGCTCATCGGCGCAGGCAGCATCCTAGTGTGCGGCCTGAGGAGAGGTTCCTGCCTCGCGTAGGGTGTTTGGGTCCTCTAGGCGTGCTGTGGAGCGGACTGAGAGAGCGTGTGCATCTCCTGCCCCAGGTGGGATGCGCGCGAGTGCAACCACGACAGCGCACCGATGCTCACAATGGAGCATGGCATAGCCCAGTGCGGAGCCCGGGTGGAGGTCTGTAATGATGGCCGAGGTGGTCATGCCGAGGGCCTTGGTGCCAGGGTCCCCACTCACGACCGTGGGAGCGGAGAAAACACATGGAGCCACGGGGCGTCGAGGCGCCATGGAGCTCGGAGCAACGGTCTGCGCGCTCACAAACGGTCTGGGTCGAAGGCTGCCGCCTGGGCCATGCGTGTAGCGTGGCAGGGCAGGTGACGGCACTGAGTCCGTCGGGCTGATGGAGGCGGACGGGGTTGTTGGCCCGGAGGGACCAACGGACGCGACTGGGTCTGCTGGCTCGGAGGGACCAGCAGATGCGGCTGGGGTTGCCGGCCCGGAGGGACCAGCGGGCGCGATTGGGGCTGCCGGCCCAACTAAACCAGCGAACGCGACTGGGTGTGTCGGCCCAGAGGCACCAGCGGATGCGACTGGGATTACCGTCTCGGAGGGACTAGCGGGCGCGACTGGGACTGCTGGCCCGAAGGGACCAACAGACGCGACTGGGGGTGCCGGCCCAGAGGGACTAGCAGACGAAACTGGAGGTGTCGGCCCGGAGGGACTAGCGGACGCAACTGGGGGTGCCGGCCCGGAGGGACCAGCGGACGCGACTGCGGGTGCCGGCCCCGAGGGACCAGCGAACGTGACTGGGGGTGCCAGCCCAGAGGGACCAGCGGACGCGACTGGGGGTGCCAGCCCGGAGGGACCAACGGACATGACTAGGGCTGCCGGCTCGGAGGGACTGAGGGACGTGTCATGCGGAAGCGGTAGGACAGAGGACGGACTCACCACTCCCCCACGCAACGGGATAGACACGGATGAGCCGGAGCAAATGAGGTCGCGAGGAAACAGGTCCTCGAAGAAGAGGGCGTCCCCGGGTTCAACGATGTAGTGCCGGGTGGGATCCCAGAAGCGCCAGGCCTTGCACTAACAAGAGACACCGAGAAAGGTGCAGGGGCGTCCGCGAGGGGCGAGCTTGCTGCCCTGCTGCAGGATGGGCAGCCACACAATGACCACGCAGCCCCAGATGCGAGCCGGGCGGAGGTCAGCTCGCTGACCGCACCAATGCTGGTACGGTGTGGACTGGCGGGGAAGGGGACCGTGGGGAATCTGGTTCTAGACCCAGATTATGTAGGCATGGCTTCAAAATAGAAGCCATCGGGGAGACCAGACTCGACCCGCATGGTGGGGACGGCGTCGGCCATAGTGCGGTTCCACCGTTTGGAGACACCGTTCTGGACGGGTGTGTAAGGCGTGGACGTTTCATGGCAAATTCTGCAGGAGGTGAGAAAGGTCGTGGCTTCACCCAGGTACTCACCGCCGCGATCAGAGCAAAAGCGGCACAGAGAGCGGCCACACTCGCACTCTGCAAGGACAAGCCAGTTCCGGATGGCGTGGGCGACATCCCTCTTCTGCAGAAGGCAGAAGACCCAGCGGTAGCGAGAATAGTCGTCAGTGAGGGTGAAGACGTAGCGACCTTGCTCGCCGACGGACTTGGTAGGGAGAGGACCCATGACGTCCGAATGGACAAGGTCGAGGGGGGCAGAAACACGGGAGGAAGACAAGGGATACGTGGACCGGTGCATCTTCCCCTAAGTGCAGTCAATACACTCAATTGGGCACGGGAGGGGAAAAGACTCCGGGTCAAGGCCCTTGGCCAGCTGGGTGCAGAGCATGCTGTCTACAGCGGCAAAGTGGACGTGGCAAAGGCGGCGGTGCAGGAGGCGAGTGTGCTGAGGAGAAAGCATGCAAGTGACGAACACATGGCCTGTGACGGCTCACGGGGAGGAGACGGAAGGAGAGGAAGATAAACGAGTCACATGCCACAGGTTGCCATGGGTGGTGGCGTGCAGTACGACAAGACCAGACGGACGCAACGACACAGTGCCAACACCACGCGAGTGCACACCGTCCATGCTCATGCGGTCAAGGGCAGTGACGGACAGAAGGCTGAGCTCAAGACCAGGGACAAAGAGGACATCGGTCAGAAAGACGTCACCGGAGGGACCACGGAAACGAACGACGCCAACAACACGGACAGGAAACACCTGGCCAGAGTGTGTCCGGACACCGGAAACATCGCCTACAGGACTAAGCATACTAAAGGCCTCACGATAGGTCGTCATATGATGCATGGCCCCAAAAATCGATGATCCAGGTCTTAGCAGGGTCCTGGACCGGGGTCGCAAGATCACTAACGGTCACATGGCAGCAAGCAAGGGACACGGACGCGGTGGAAGGAGGTGCGAATCGAGACTGCCAGTCGTCAAGCCAAGCAACATCGTCCTTGGAGGGGGTAGCAGAGACCATGAGAGACGACGAGACAAACGAAGAAATAGGGCATGACCGTAGCTCAGTCTCAGTCATGCAGGGCTAGACAGGGGAGCAGGAAGTGATGCAACTCACACTTCCCTAGGGAGGAGGGCGAGGGAGGCCGAGCTGGAGCGCGATGAACTGCTCTAGGTGGCGCTCGCGGGAGGATGGCCCGGGAGTGTAGATGGAGTACGTGGTGATGGCGCCGGAGCCCGGGTAGAAGGAGGACTGCGCCGGCGCCGACGGCTGCGGCGGTGGTGTCGGTGCGACCGGCGAAGTAATCGGAGTGGTGGAGTTGCTGGATGAGGCGGAGGTGTCAGAGCCGACGACAGTCACGATGGCAAAGGCAAGACAACGCTCACGCTAGCGACGCATGGTGGCGATGACGCGCGCCTCATCCTTCGGTAGAGGGCACGTGTACCACCCGTGCCTGGGCTGGCCACAGTTGTGGCAGACCGAGTTGCTAGCGCTGGACCCGGTCGAAGACTACTGCTGCTGCTGACCTTTGCCTTTCTTGGTCCGATGCTTCTTCTTCCTCGACGATGATGAGGTAGCTGCGGCGGGGGAGGCGATGGCCACGGAGGCGACGGTAGGGGAGGCAACGGCAAGGGAGGCGACGGCAGGGGAGGCGACGGCCTCCGTGCGCTGGAGTCGGGACTCCACACGAGCTTCCTCAATGCGGAGGAAGCGCTCGTATGACCAGGGCAGGAGGGCGCCCTGGGCCGCCATGGTGGAGAGAATGTCGTGAGAGTAGTGGACGAAGACGTCGGAGTACGCTTCGGTGGCACCGCGCATGATGGTGAGCGCGGCCAAAGGGGGTGGGGCAGATTTCCCGAGGCGACGAAGGATGTCCTCCGCCCGCTGCCAATAAGAGGTGACCGTCTCGGTCTCCCCCATGTGCAGGGAGATGAACTCCCGCAGCAGGCGGCTAGTCTCAGCGTTGCTGGACAGGTGATGGGGACAAGTGAGAACGTGCCACGCGGCTGCAGGTTCTAGGTGGGTGCCAGCGGTGAAGTCACCTAAGAAGGGCTCGAGGGCGAGGCGGGAAGCCGGAGGGGCGACAGGGACAAGAGCCCGGACGGCATGACCAGCGTCATATAGCTGGTCGGCTAGGGTGGTGTCATACGGCAGGGTGTAGTATGCCCACAGGCCCTCGCCCTATGCCTAGATGCGGAAGCTGAGCTCCTAGCTCCGGAACTGCTCGCCGGCCTGAAGCGGCGACGGCGGCGTCTCAAAGTCCTTTTGCCTGCGGCCGGCATCCAGAGTGGGGCCAAGGATGGAGGTCACTGTCTGCTGCTGGCATAGAGTCTGCTGTTGCGCCAGGTATTGCGTGGTAGCAGACACAACTGGGCTGGCGTGCCTTGGAGGGGGGAAGGACGGAGGCGCATTGGGCACAGACTGGGAAACTAACGGTTGCACTGCCGCAAGCTGCTCCGTCAGGGCGGCGAGTTGTTGCTGAAGAGAAGCAAGGGGGTGAGGGTTATTGCCAATGACATCAGAGGGCTGCTTGCGCCGCTTCTCCTCCTCCTGTTGCTGCTGCTGCTTCTGTTGCTTCCACTGTTGCTGTTGTTCCTGCTGCTGCTCCTACTTCTCCTACTGTTCCTCTTGCTCTTGCTGCTACTGCTGCTATTGCTCTTGTTTCTGCTGCTGCTGCTGCCGTTGCTCTTGCTACTGCTACTGCTGTTGCTATAGCCGCAACAATAAAGGGGGGGTGGGGGTCCCCCCAATAGAGGAGGACCCCTCCCCAGTGGGGCTACCAGCCATGGTGTGATGTCCTTTGTTTTGTTTATTTTGTTTTCTTTTTTTTTTCTCTTTTGGGTTGCTGATGTCAGCAGTGGCGTCTTGCTAAGGGCGGTGGATGTCCTGCCTACCCTTAGGATTGTTTCCCCCTTCCCTCCCCCCTTTCTTTGGTTTTTTTTGAGTTGATGATGTCAGCAGTTACGTCAGTAGTGACATCAGCAGCGAGATGCTAACGTCAGCACAGGGAGTTGTTGGGGCCACTGCAGCAGCTGCTGTTGTTGCTGCTGCTACTGTTTGCTGCTGCTGCTACGGATGCAGCTACAATTGGTACTGCTGCTGCTGCTGATGATGCTGCTGCTGCTGTTGATGTTGCTGCTGTTGCTGCTGTTGCTACTATTGTTGCTGCTGCCGTTGCTGCTACTGCGGCTGCTTCTGCTGTGGCTACTACTGCTCCTACTGCTGCGGCTACAGTTGCTGCAGCAAGTGCTGCTGCTGCGGGCTGCTGCGGCTGCTAGTACTACTGTAGTAGCGAAGGTAGCCGCTGCAGCAGCGGCAGCGAACCAGGTGGGATGGGGGATTTTTTTTTGCTCCCTTTTTCTTCTTCTTCCTCATCCGTCACAACGGGCAGCTGCCCGCAATCAGCTACGAGCAGTGGGCTGCTGCTCGCTGGCAGCGGCCAGCAGCTTGCTGGCAGCAGCGGGCTGCTGCTCGCTGCTCGCTCACTGCGGGCAGGGAGCAACAACAGCAGCCGTTGCTGGCAGCTGGTCGTAGTAGCAGCTGTTGCGTCCGGCTGCTGCTGCGGCTTGCTGCTGCGGCTGCTACAGCTTGCTGCTGCTGTTGTATGCTGCTGCAGTTGCTGCTTACTGCTGCTACTACTTGCTACTTCTGCGGGCTGCTGTTGCAGGCTGCTACTGCTGCAAGCTGCTCCTACGGGCTGCTGCTCCTGCAGGCTGCTGTGAGGTTCTACATCTGCCTGTTGCTACTACAGCACGCAGCTGTTGTTGGCTGCTGTTGCCACTGCTCGCTGCCGTTGCCTGCGGCTGCCGGTGCAGCAAGCTGCTGCTGCTGCGTGCTGGTGTAACTAACTACACCTGGGTGATGTTGCTGCGTGCGTTGTCGTCCACGGGTGTTGGACGCGGCCTGCCACTCACCTCCTCGCATCACGTGTGGGGATCAGTGCTGTCGAAATTTATTTGGCAGCATTTCCCTTGGCCGAATGGCCGTGGGAAAAAATCTGATGCCGCCACCAGGCGGGTCAATGTCGCCATAAAAAATCTGGCAGCATTTCCCCTGCACTGGCGCGTATGGGGGTCCGCCGGCATTGTCTGGCACCTGTACGCAAGTCTTCTACTGTTGCTGCTACGCTCCGGCTCTAATACCAAGCTTGAAACCTAAACATCAGGTTGTGGCAGCATGTGTTGTCGATGCAGCGTGCGGGCTTCCACGCTCGTTGCTTAAGTCTGTTGCCCCCTCACTCTACTGCTCTAGAGACTAAGTCTGGAAGCTCTGGGTTTGTTACTCAGAAGTGCGCGCGCCAGTGTTAGCGCCAGAACGCAACTGAAAACTGTAAGCAACTGATTAGGAATGAAGAATGAGCAACAATGGGAGACCCCTCCAAGTTCTAGCTGCCTCCCACTAGTGTAAAAGTTGTTACTCAGCTCACCAGCCAATCAGAAAATAGTGCTAGACCTATTTTCTGGCAGGCAGGGTTTTCTCGGTGAGCCCTACCAGACGCCCGAAAGCCCAAAACCCGGGTGTCGGCCGTTTTGCCTGAAAACTGGACCATACCATAATACCGACGCTGCAAACGCACTCGTGCGGTTAGAATCAGCTAGAAAAACAGGTGCAAGAAGTTATGGCTGCACGAACCCAGGCAATGCCTACGACAATCAACGATGCCAAATAGGGCCATACAACAGAAGACATGGACCCTAGGCATCGCATGATGCTGCAGACACAATGCCACAGCTAGACACAGCGCTAGGTGCATGCAGACTGCATCCGTTGTGGCAGTGATTGCTGGTGGCCCGACCACCGAGGATACCTGCCGATGGAGCTGAGCGCATCGCCAGAGGGAGGAGGCTCCAGCGACGGGTGAGTGGGCCTCAGCGTGCGTCGACTCCACCGAGCGACACTCCAGCGACGTCAAGTCTCGCTGTCAGTCATCTGCACGCCGATGTACACAAGCCGGGAGGACACAACAGAGTACAATGAGAGATGCACAAAAACCAACAGAGACATGGACCCTAGGCATAGCATGACGATGCAGACACAATGCCACAACCAGAAGTAGAGCTCGGTGTATGGAAACAGCATCTGCAGTGGCAGTGACCGCCGGCGGCATGACCGCTGAGGAGGCCTGCCGATGGAGCTGAGTGCATCGCCGGAGGGAGGAGGCTCCAGCAAACGGTGTGTGTGCCTCAGTGCACGTCCGCTCCACCGAGTAACACTCCAACAGCATCGAGTCTTGCCGTCAGTCCTCTGCACGCCGATGTACACAAGCCGGGAGGACATAACAGAGTACAATGAGAGATGCCCAAAAACCAGCACTCCCCCATGACTCATAGGCGTAGTGCACATGTGTGGGCACAGACACCGTCAACGACCAGACTCCCAAAGGCCACGCAGAGATGCAAGCAAGGATAAAGAGAGCCACTTACGGACGCATACCGACTAAACTCACATCCTTCTTGAACGAGTCGCGCTTCAGTGCCTTGGTCAAGAAATCAGCCAACTGTCGTGTTGTCTCAACCTACACTATGTTGATGCTGTCGTTATGCAACAACAAACGCACATAGTGATACTCAACGTTGATGTGCTTTGTGCGTGTGTGATGCACGCCGTCATTGTCGGTGATGGCCATGGCACTCTCATTGTCACAATGCAACATGATGGATACGTCAGGCTGACTCAACTCGGACAAAAAACGACGCAGCCACACACTCTCACATGCACATGAGCCAAGAGCCACGTACGCAGCCTCAGCAATGCTTCGTGCAATGCACCCCTGCTTGCCACTGCGCCAGGACACAGCTGTACCGCCAATCAGGAAGATCCAGCCTCTGCGACTCTTACCATCCGGACTGCCGGCCCAGTCACTATTAGTGTAGCCCACCGCGACTACATACAGCTGACGGCGGAACATGAGACCTCGCCGAGGAGTCGAGACAACGTAGCGCAGTATTCCAATCGCGGCCTCGTAGTGGAGGTGACGCAGCTCCTGAGAAAATTGGGCTAGGAGGTTGACGGCGAACGCCATGTCTGGGCGCGTCGTCGTCGCCAGGAACATCAGTGACCCGATGACTCGTAGGTACGTGGTCACGTCAACTGGCTCCCCCACAACAGCTGGGTCAGGACTCTTTAGCTTCACCTGGCCATCAGGTGACATGGGTGAGGATGCACTCGGCACGAGTGGCAGGTCCTCCACAAAGCGGGTGGACAGAGTCTGCACCTAGGCAGCCTGGTGGATGTGCAGGACGCCCTTAGAGCGATCATGCTCGAGCTCCATGCCCAGGAAGACTTTGGCAGATCCGAGATCCTTCATCTGGTAGGCGACGTGTAGCAAGTCCTTTACATGCTAGATGGCAGCCGTGTCTGGCAACGCGATGAGGAGATCGTCGACGTAAACCAGAACAACGGTAAAAGTCTGGCCTCGCGGACTGACAAACAGTGCGGGGTCAGTGGTGCTGCGCTGGAGCCCGCCCCGAAGGAGCGTGCTGCTGATTTCTTGGTTCCAGCATCAAGGCGACTGCTTCAGGCCATAGAGGGCCTTACGCAGTCGCCAAACTCTCCCAGTGCCGTCGTCGAAACCTGGGACCTGCACCATGTAGAGCTCCTCACCCTCTAGTGAGCCATGGAGAAACGCGTTGGTCACATCCATCTGATCAGCTCCCATCCATACTGGACAACTAGGCTGAAGAGCGACTGGCTGGTGGATAACCGACCAACTGGGGCAAAGATTTGGTCGTAGTCGACCCCAAGAATCTGGGTAAACCCCTTCGCTGTAAGGTGGGCCTTGTACTTGTCCAAGGACCCGTCGGGCTTCCACTTGCGCCGAAAGACTCACTTGGCGCCGATGGCCTTTCGACCTGGGGGAAGGTCGACGAGGTCGTACACATGGTGCTCTCGAATAGCATCAAGCTCATCGGCGCAGGCAGCGTCCCAGTGTGCGACCTCAAGAGAGGCTCGTGCCTCGTGTAGGGTGACTGGGTCCTCTAGGCGTGGTGTGGAATGGACTGAGAGAGCGTGTGCATCTCGAGCCCCAGGTGGGATGCAGGCGAGTGTAGTCACGACAGCATGCCAATGCTCATGATGAAGCAAGGCGTAGCCCAGTGCGGAGCCCGGGTGAAGGTCTGCAATGATGGCCGAGGTGGTGAAGCCGAGGGCCTTGGTGCCAGGGTCCCCACTCACGACCGTGGGAGTGGAGGAGACACGTGGAGCAACGGGGGGTTGAGGCACCACAGAGTGCGGTGCGACAGTCTGCGCCCCCTCCAACGCTCTGGGTCGGAGGCTGCCGCCTGGGCCACGTATGTAGCATGGCAGGGCAGGAGATGGCACTGTGTCCGACGGGCCAATCGAGGCAGACGGGGTTGCTGGTCCCGAGGGACCCGCGGATGCAACCGAGGCAGCTGGCCCAGATGGGCCAGCGGACGCGACTGGAGCTGCCAGTCCGGAGGGATCAGTGGACGCGACTGGGACTGTCGGCCCTGAGGGACCGGAGGACGCGACTGGGGCTGCCGGCCTGGAGGGACGAGCGGACGCGACTAGGGCAGCTTGCCCGGAGGGGCCAGCGGACACGACTGGGGCTCTCGGCTCGGAGGGACCAGCGGACACGTCTGGGGCTACCGGCTCGGAGAGACCAGCAGACACGACTGGGGCCGTGGGCCCGGAGGGACCAGTAGACGCGACTGAGGCTGCCGGGGCAGAGGGACCACTGGACACGACTGGGGCTGCCGGCTTAGAGGGACCAGTGGACACGACTGGGGCTGCCGGCCCGGAGGGTTCAGCGGACGCGACTGGGGCTGCCGGCTCAAAGGGACTGGGGGATGTCTCACCCGGAAGCGGCAGGACGGAGGAGGGACTCATTCCCCCACACGAAGGGATAGACACAGACGAGCCGGAGTGAATGAGGTCGCGAGGAAACAGGTCCTCGAAGAAAAGGGCATCCCGGGACTCGACGATGCAGTGCTGGGAGGGATCCCAGAAGCGCCAGGCCTTGGACTGATGAGAGACACCGAGAAAGGTACAGGGACGTCCGCGGGGGGTGAGCTTGCCGCCCTGCTACGGGGCGGGCAGCCACACAACGGCCACGCAACCCCAGACGAGAGTTGGGCGGAGGTCAGCGTGCTGACCTCACCAATGCTGGTAAGGCGTGGACTGGCGGGGAAGGGGACCGTGGGGAATCCGGTTCCAGACCCAGGTCATGTAGGCCATGGCTTCAAAGTAGAAGCCATCGGAGAGACCAGACTCGACCCGCATGGTGCGGACAACGCCGGCCATGGTACGGTTCCACCGTTCGGAGATACCGTTCTGGACGGGCGTATAGGGCGCGGATGTCTCATGGTGGATACCGCATGAGGCGGGAAAGGTCGTGGCCTCACCCATGTACTCACCACCGTGATCGGAGCAAAAGCGGCAAAGAGAGCGGCCACACTCGTGCTCCGCAAGGACAAGCCAGTCCTCGATGGTACAGGCGACATCGCTCTTCTGCCGAAGGCAGAAGACCCAGCGGTAGCGAGAGTAGTCGTCAGTGAGGGTGAGGACATAGCGGCAGTGCTTGCTGACGGACTCCGTGGGAAGAGGACCCATGACGTCCCAATGGACAAGGTCAAGAGGGACGGATGCACAGGAGGAAGACAAAGGGTACGTGGACCGGTGTATCTTCCCCTGAGCGCAATCAATGCACTAAGTGGGACACGGAAGAGGAAAAGTCTCCGGGTCAAGGCCCTTGGCCGGCTGGGTGCGGAGCATGCTGTCTACGGCGACAGAGTGGACATGGCAAAAGCGTGTTGATTACAAACACATGGCCTGTGGCGGCCGACGAGGAGGAGACGGAAGGGGAGGAGGAGAGACGGGGCACATGCCACAGGTTGCCACGGGCGGTGGCGTGCAGTACAACGAGACCAGACGGACGCATCGACACAGTTCCAACACCACGCGAGTGCACAACGTCCATGCTCATGCGGTCAAGGGCAGTGACGGACAGGAGGCTGAGCACGAGACTAGGGACAAAGAGGACATCGGTCAGAAAGACGTCACCGGCAGGACCACGGAAACAAACAACGCCAACACCACGGACAGGCAACACCTATCTGGAGCCCGTCCGGACACCGGAGACATCGCCTACATGACCGAGCATACTGAAGGCCTCAGAAGAGGCCGTCCTGTGATGTGTGGCCCCGGAGTCAATGATCTAGGTGTCAGCGGGGTCCTTGACTGGGTCGCCAGATTGCTAACGGTCATATGGCAGCAAGCAAGGGACGCGGACGTGGTGGAAGGAGGTGCAAACCGAGACTGCCAATCGTCAAGCCACGTAACGCCGTCATATGAAGGGGTAGAGGAGACCACGAGAGACGATGAGACAGACGAGGGAACGGGACACGACCGCAGTTTAGTCTCCGTCATGCAAGGCTGGGCAGGGGAGCAAGAGGTGATGCAACTCGCACTTCCCTGGGGAGGAGGGTGCGTCAGGCCGAGCTGGAGTGCGATGAACTGCTCCAGCTAACGCTCACGGGAGGACAGCCCGGGAGTGTAGACCGAGTGCAAAGTGATGGCACCGGAGCCCGGGTAAGGGAGGGACAACACCGGTGACGGGAACGGAGGTCCCAACTGCTGCGGATAGTATTGTTGCGGCGCGAGTGTCTGCAGGACTAATGGAGCTGTCGAAGTGGCGGAGATGCTGGACGAGGTTGAGGTGTCAGGGCCAGCGGCAGCGACGACGGCAGAGGCAAGATGGTGCTCCCGCTGGCGACGCATGGTGGCGATGACGTGTGCCTTGTCCGTGGGGAGAGGGCACGTGTACCACCCGTGCCCGGGCTAGCCACAGTTGTGGCAGACTGAGCCACCATCGTTGGACCCGGCCGACAGCTTCTGCTGCTGCGGCAGACCCTTGCCTTTCTTGTTCCGGTTCTTTTTCTTCTTCCCCAAAGACGAGGAGGTAGCTGCGGCAGGGGAAGCGATGGCCATGGAGGCGACATCAGGGGAGGCGATGGCAGGGGATGCAAGAGCCTCCATGCGATGGAGCTTCAACTCCAGACGAGCTTCCTCAATGCGGAGGAAGAGCTTGTATGCCCAGGGAATGAGGGTGCCCTGGGCCACCATGGTGGAGAGGACGTCCTGGGGGTACTGTACGAAGACGTCCGTGTGCACCTTGGTGGCGTCGCGCTTGATGGTGAGGAGCGCGGACAGAGGAGGTGGGGCAGATTTGTCGAGACGATGAAGGATATCCTCTGCCCTCTGCCAGTAGGCAGTGACCGTCTCGGTCTCCCCCATGTGCAGGGAGTTGAACTCTCGGAGCAGACGGCTGGTCTCAGTGTCGCTGGACAGGCGATGGGGTCGGGTGAGGATGTGCCATGCGGCTGCAGGGTCTGGGATGGCGCGAGTGGTGAAGTCGCCAAGGAAAGGCTCTAAGGTCAGGCGGGAAGCAGGAGGGGCGACTGGGACGAGGGCACGAACGGCGCGACCAGTGTCATACAGCTGGTCGGCCTGGGCGGCGTCATAAGGGAGGGTGTAGTATGCCCATTGGCCCTCACCTTGCGTCCAGATCCAGAAGCTGAGCTCCCAGCTCCGGAATTGCTCGTCGCCCTGAAGCGGCGGCGGCGGCGTCTCAAAGTCCTTCGGCCTGTGGCCGGCGCCCAGAATGGGGCCAAGGACGGAGGTCACTTTCTGCCGCTGGCGCTGCATCTGTTGCTGTGCCAGGTAGTGCGTGGCAGCAGACATAGCTGAGCTAGCGTGCCCTGGACGCATGAACGATGGCGGCGCACTGGTGGCAGTCTGGGAGGGTAAAGGCTGTAGTGCTGCAAGCTGCTGCATCAAGGCAGCGAGCTATTGCTGAAGAGCAGCGAGGGGGTCAGGGTTGCCGCCAACGAAACCAGTGGGTTGCCACTGCTACTACTGCCATTGCTGCTGCTACTGCTGCTGCTGCAGCTGTGGCTGCTGCTGCAGGTACTACTCCTGCTGATGCTGCTGCTGTTGCTGCTGCTGCAGCTGTTGCTGCTGTTGCTGCAGTCGTTGCAAGAAAGGAGGGCTGGGGGTCCCCCCAACAGAGGAGGACCCCTCCCCATTGGGACTACCAGCCATGGTTTGGTCCCCTTGTTTTTTTTCTTCCTCTTTGTGTTGCTGATATGAGCAGTGGCTTGTGGAGGTGGGAGTTCTATCCACCCTGTATTTGTCTTCCCCCTTCCCTTTCTCCCCCCTTTTTATTGTGTTGATGATGTCAGTAGTGACATCACCGGTGACGTCAGCAGTGGGATGCTGACATCAGCAGTGGCACTTGTTGGCACCGCTGCTACTGCTGATGTTCCTGCTACTGCTACTGCAGCTGTCGCTGCAGCTGTTGCTACTGCTGCTGCTGCTGTAGTTATTGGTGTTGCTGCCGTTGCGGCTGCTACTGCTGCTGATGTACATGCTGTTGCTGCTGCTGCTGCTACTGCTACTGCTACTACTACATTGCTGCTGCTGTTGTTGGAACTGCTGCTACTACTGCTGCGGCTACGGCTGCTGCTGCTGCTACTCCGGCTGCAGTTGCAGCAGCAGCAGCTGCTGGTGCGGGCTGCTACGGCTGTTGTGGCTACTACAGCCGCGTCAGAGAAGAGAATGGGGTGGGGGAATTTTTTTGGCTTCTTGTTTTTTTCTTCTTTTTCGTATGTCACAGCGGATAGCTGCCCGCTGTCTGTTGCGAGCAGCGGGCTGCTGCTTGTTGGGAGCAACGAGCTACTACTCGCTGGTAGCAGCGGGCTGCTGCTCAATACTCGCTCGCTGCGGGCTGCAAGCAGCAGTAGCCGTTGCAAGCTGCTGCCAGCAGCCGCTCACTGCTGCTACTACTGCACTTGGCTGCTGCTGCGGCTTGTTGATGCGGCTCGATGATGCGGCTGTTGCAGCCCGCTGCTGCTGCTGCACGCTACTGCTTGCTGCTGCTGCGGGCTGCTGCTTCGGCCCGGTGCTGCGCGCTCCTACTGCTGCTACTGCTACAAGCTGCTGTTGTGGACTGGTGCTACTGCGAGCTGCTGCGGGCTGCTGCGGGCTGCTGCGAGCTACTGCTTCTGCCTGCTCCTACTGCTGCACGCAGTTGCTGCTGGCTGCTGCTGCCACTGCTTGCTGCCATTGCCTACGGCTGCCACCACTGCGTGCTGGTGCCAGTCACTGCACCTGGATGACGTTGCAGCGTGCATCGTCGTCTGCAGGTGTCGGACACGGCCTGCCGCTCACCTCCTCGTGTCACGCGTGGGGGATAGTGTTGCCGAAAAGATTTCGACAGCATTTCCCCTGGCCCAGTGGCCGTGGGAAAAAATCCGACGCCGCCACCAGGCGGGTCAATGCTGCCGGAAAAAATCCGGCAGCATTTCCCCTGCACTGGCGCGTATGGGGGTCCGCCGGCGTTGTCTGGCACCTGTACGCCAGTCTTCTGTTGCTACTACGCTCTGGCTCTAATACCAAGCTAGAAAACCTAGGCAGCAGGTTGGGGCAGCAGCGTTATTGATGCAGCGTGCGGGCTTCCACGCTCGTTGATTAAGTCAGCTGCCCCCGCAGTCTCCTGCTCTAGAGTCTAAGTCTGGAAGCTCTGGGTTTGTTACTCAGAAACGCACGCGCCAGTGTTAGCGCGAGAAAGCAGCTGAAAACTGAAATTGACTGATTAGGAATGAAGAATGAGCAACAATGGGAGACCCCTCCAAGTTCTAGCTCCCCCCCACTAGTGTAGAACTTGTTACTCAGCTAATCAGCCAATCAGAAAATAGTCCTAGACCTGTTTTCTGACAGGCAGGGTTTTCTCGGTGAGCCCTGCCAGACGCCCAACAGCCCAAAACCCGGGCGTCGTCCGTTTTGCCTGAAAACTGGACCATACCATTGTACCGATGCTGCAAACGTAGTCGTGCGGTCAGGATCAGCTAGAAAAATCAGCAGCAAAGAGTTATAACTGCCCAAACCCGGGCTGTGCCTAAGACAGTCAGTGACTCCAAGCAGGGCCACACAGCACGAGACATGGACCCTAGGCATAGCATGACGATGCATACACAATGCCAAAACCAGAAACAGAGCTGGGTGCATGGAAACAGCATCTGCAGTGGCAGTGACCGCCAGCGGCCCGAACGCCGAGGAGGCCTGCCGATGCATCTGAGTGCATCGCCGGAGGGAGGAGGCTCCAGCAAATGGCGTGTGGGCCTCAGTGCGTGTCGGCTCCATCGAGTGACACTCCAACAGCGTCGAGTCTCGTCGTCAGTCATCTGCACGCCGATGTACACAAGCCGGGAGGACACAACAGAGTACAATGAGAGATGCACAAAAACCAACATGGTATACCCACAATCTTGAGAAACTGTCATCAAGTTTCGCGGGTAGGCGATGATGTTAGAGAGAAAATCCTAGGAAGCTTCCCAGCTTCGTTGTCGCTGATGTGGAAACACTGTGGCGATAGATGACACACTAGCACGCAATGAAGGAGTAAGAAAAAGTAAGGATGGTTCTAGGGAGATGCGACAAGCGTCATTAACTTCATTAGATTTTGCATGCAGAAAGCGATGACAACTCATAAGCACGTAGCATAAATAGCACACGCAACATAAGGCCGGCGCATACGGCAGTGTCAGTCCTAGCACCGGCCCAAAGCCATTGTGTTGGTCGTAACTCTGCGCATTGGCGTCCGAATGTAGAGCCGTCTACACTATGCCTACGGGAGCCGAGTCTTCAGCCAAACACAATGACTGCACACATGCATGCATCCGACAAGAACCTGTGGATGTACAATGTACAATGCAAAACATGCAAATCAGTCTCAAAAGCCAATCCACCAAGAAAATCCGGGAGTCTACATAAAAATAGCATGAGACCCCAGCAGGGACGATGCAAAGAAGCTTGCTAGCCTTGCCATCCCTGACGTGGCGACACTGTCCAGTTAAGTGATGCACTAGCTGAGAAAATGCGTCGAAGCTTCCTAGCGATATTGCCGCTGACTAGGCATCAGTGCCTGGTCAGACATTGACGACAATCACAAGTCGTGCACACAACGGCAAGGGTTTGGCTAGGGTACACAAGGCAAAGTGTCAGAATGCTTCAAATAGCATTTGCAGAGAGAAATGACAAGTGACAGGTCCATGGCATAAGTACCTGCTGCGGCGCACGGCGGGTGTCGCACGCGGCAGTGCAAGGTCTGTCCTAAAACCGGCCCAAAACCACTGTTTTGGCCATAACTCAGCGTAGACAAGTCAGAACGCTACGCTGTCTGAACCTACATGTGCAGAATCCCAAGCAGGACACTACGACTGGTCACATGCATGCATCCGGCAACAAATGGTGGACACACAATGCAAAGACATGCAAATCAGGCCCACAGCCAGTCCACCGATAAAATCCTACAAGCTACAGAAAAACTATAGAAGGTCCTAGACAGCATCTAGGACTCTGGGGCGACCGTCGATCAGCTCCAAGCAGGTAGTCCACCACCAGACGACGCCCCGGTGCCACCTGGGTCTGCATCAGGGATCTGCACCAGCATGGACACGGCCGAGTGGTCACAGTAAACTGTACAGGTCGACAAGAACATCACAAATCACAACACTCCCCCATGACCCGATGGTGCGCATGTCCATACACGTGCAGCACTGCAACGAGTGCAACAAGTGCAAAAACAGTCGTGACATAGGCACACACACACCTCGTACTCAACCACTCTTAGACAAGGGGTGAGGCCCAACGGAACAAATGGCCACCAGATGCTTCCCGCGCGCCAGTGCCTTTGTCAAGAAGTCAGCACGATACATGTCAGTGCCGACCCATATGACGGAGATCACGTGTCGCTCCACCAGATCACGCATGAAGTGATGCTCAACCGCAATGTGCTTCGTGTAAGCATGAAAGACACCATAGTTCTCCGCAATGGCAAGAGCACTCTGGTTGTCACAACGAAGTACAATGGTGGGCACTAGCTGACCCAGCTCAAGGAACAGGCCCTGTAGCCACATTGCCTCAGTAGTCCCTGCACCCAGAGCAACATACTCTGCCTCCAACGAGCTACATGCTATGTAGCCCTGCTTCCTACTGCGCCAGGACACAGCGGTATCACCGAGCAGGAACACGTAACCGGTGCGACTGCGTCCATCTGGGCTCCAGGCCCAGTCGTTGTCAGTGTGGCCGTCAAGAACCACCGAACACTACCGGCAGAATCAGAGTCCAAGGTACCGCGTGCAAACCACTTACCGCACCACTTGCACAGCCGCCTGGAGGGCTCTAGCACGTGGAGCATGCAAAAACTGTGCAAGGAGGTTGACGGCAAAAGCGATGTCAGGGCGTGTGGTAGTGGCCAGGTACATAAGAGATCCGATGAGGGGGAGGTAACAGGTCACATCCACTGTCTCCTCCACCTGTGTTGGATCGTCCACCTTTAGGGCGTCCTGCCCATCAGGTGTGAGAGGTGGGGAGGCCGTTGGAACTCCGCCAAAGAGGTCACTAAAGCGCTCCCCCACAACGCGTGCGTATCGGGCCTGATGCAACATAAAGCGTCTGGCGTCTGCGGTCTCGTACAATCTCCATGCCAAGAAACACCGCTGCAGGACCAAGGTCCATCATCCTATAGGCAGTCTGGAGGACCGCCTTGGCCTCCTTCACGGCCTCCATGGAGGGAGACGTGATCAGGAGATCGTCCACATATACCAGGATGGCAGTGAACCGCTCAGGCGCCTTTCGGATGAAAAGAGAGGGATCTGTCTTGCTCTGTACATATCCCGCACGAGTCGGAGTGCCTTTTATCTCCCGGTTTTGGCATCGAGGAGACTGTTTGAGTCCGTACAAAGACTTGCGCAAGTGCCAGACCTTCTCACCGGTTGGAGCCATGTCAGCGCTCAGTATGGGACCGAACGTCAAAAATACTCCGAATGAGAAATGGACAACGTTTCTCGAGGAGTTGAAAGGTTAAAAAAATTGACGTTTTGATCCCAAAATTGCTAACGTCAGCACAGCTGATGATGACGTCAGCGTTTCTTATGCTAGCGAAAAAAAAACGCTAGCTTTTTTCGCTAGCGTATTTTACGCCATCGATTTTTTTTATTTGGAAGGTCACGCGAACTCCGCGTGACCGGTGGGGGTGACCTCCTCATCCTCTGCTCGCGGCTGCACAGGGGCTGCGTAGGCCAGCGCAGTGCCACATAGCCCTACGCAGTGCTGCATAGTTTCTACGTAGCAGAAACTACGTAGCAACTGCAATGCTACAACTGCGCAGGTGCAATGCTGCTGTTGCACTACTACTGCTTCCGCTGCTACTGCTTCGCTGCTGCTGCGCTATAATCGCTGCAGCAGCTACAATGCGGCTGCTCCGTTGGTGCTACTTCCGCTGCTACTGCTATGCTGCTGTTGCTGCTCGCGGTTGCTGATGCCGCCACTGCTGCAAGCTGCTGCTGCGAGATGCCACTCCTTTTTTTGGTGTACAGGCTGGCAGCCAGACACGGCTGCTACTGCCACCCGGTGGTGGTGGTGCTGCTGCTACAGCTGCTGCAGGAGCTAGTAAATGCCGCAGCTCACCCGATGTGGTCGTGGGGACTAAGTGATGATGTCGTTGTTGAAAAACGGCTGCAACAAGTCCCAGGATACGGCGGCAGCGATGACTCCCACTGCTGCTACCGGTGTTGCGTCTCTGCGGCGCAACTCTGCGAGAGGAGTCTCGCTGCTCTGAGACCATGAGAAAATGTGTGGAAGCTTCCTAGCGATATTGCCGCTGACTAGGCGTCAGTGCCTGGTCAGACGGTGACGACAGTCACAAGTCGTGCACACAACGGCAAGGGTCTGGCTAGGGGACACAAGGCAAAGTGTCAGAATGCTTCAAAATAGAATTTGCAGAGAGAAATGACAAATGACAGGTCCATGGCATAAGTACCTGCCGCGGCGCACGGCGGGTGTCGCACGNTCTCGCTGCTCTGAGACCATGAGAAAATGTGTGGAAGCTTCCTAGCGATATTGCCGCTGACTAGGCGTCAGTGCCTGGTCAGACGGTGACGACAGTCACAAGTCGTGCACACAACGGCAAGGGTCTGGCTAGGGGACACAAGGCAAAGTGTCAGAATGCTTCAAAATAGAATTTGCAGAGAGAAATGACAAATGACAGGTCCATGGCATAAGTACCTGCCGCGGCGCACGGCGGGTGTCGCACGCGGAAGTGCAAGGTCTTTCCTAAAACCGGCCCAAAACCATTGTCTTGGCCGTAACTCAGTGTAGACAAGTCAGAACACTACGCCATCTGAACCTACACGTGCAGAATCTCAAGCCGGACGCTACGACTGGTCACATGCATGCATTCGGGAATAAACGGTGGACATAGAATGCAAGGACATGCAAATCGGACCCACGGCCAGTCCACCGATGAAATCCTACAAGCTGCAGAAAAACTACAGAAGGTCCCAGACAGCATCCAGGACTCTGGGGCGACCGTCGATCAGCTCCGAGCAGGTAGTCCACCACCAGACGATGCCCCAATGCCGCCTGGGTCCGCATCAGGGATCTGCACGAGCATGGACACGGCCGAGTGGTCACGGTAAACTGTATAGGTCGACAGGAACGTCATGAATCACAACACTAGCATGGGAGTAGGTGATGGAAAGAGCAAGGGTTGGGCTAGGGAGACGCACAAAGTCTCATAAGCTTCAATAGCTTTGACATGCATAGAGTGATGACAACTGATGCCAACAGCATAAATACATGTCGCGGGCGTACTGCAGGTGACGCATGCAACTGTGTCAATTGATCCTAAAGGTTCAAAACACACCGGTGCCCATCGTTTCGCTCGATAGATCAGTGCTGTCCGTAGTCAAAAACTGAAATTCGGCGGCGTCCAAAGTCGAAAACGGAAAGACGACGCTGTCCATAGTCAAAAACAAAATGACAGCGGTGCCCATGCTTTTCATTGTGCGAGCGAAAACGGAAAAAAATAAAAAAGAACAACTGTATCCACGCCCTCGAAGTCGGACTTCGCCGATTTCGAGTGCAAAATGGACGATGCTGACACTGGCCACGCTGATGTTAGAAGCAACCTTCTCGCAAGTTTTGGGAGTTTGCAGGTGCGAACTCCAAAACTTGTTCGTTCGCGTGCGCCGCAT
This sequence comes from Penium margaritaceum, assembly GCA_023375785.1. Lineage (NCBI taxonomy): Eukaryota > Viridiplantae > Streptophyta > Zygnematophyceae > Desmidiales > Peniaceae > Penium > Penium margaritaceum. Next base: position 43,224 of record SZWC01008146.1, read on the forward strand.
CTCGCAAAAGCCCCTCCATAATCCGACAAACCCCCTACTTGAACCGGGGGGGTTGGGTTTTATTTTTTTAGTTGCCCGGCAGATCCTCTTTGTATTATCACAGCGTGCGCCGCATGCCACAAACCCCCCCCCCCTAATATCATACAAACCACCAAGTTACACTAGGGCGTTTGGGTTTTTTTTTCCTCGCCCGGGCACCTGCAGGGCCCCACGGTAGCGAGGCTTGGCAGATGCCCTCCCTTCTATCACAGCGTGCGCCGCATGTCGCAACCCCCCCCCCCCTAATATCATACAAACCACCAAGTTACACTAGGGCGTTTGGGTTTTTTTTTCCTCGCCCGGGCACCTGCAGGGCCCCACGGTAGCGAGGCTTGGCAGATGCCCTCCCTTCTATCACAGCGTGCGCCGCATGTCGCAACCCCCCCCCCCCTAATATCATACAAACCACCAAGTTACACTAGGGCGTTTGGGTTTTTTTTTCCTCGCCCGGGCACCTGCAGGGCCCCACGGTAGCGAGGCTTGGCAGATGCCCTCCCTTCTATCACAGCGTGCGCCGCATGTCGCAAACCCCCCCCCCCTAATATCATACAAACCACCAAGTTACACTAGGGCGTTTGGGTTTTTTTTTCCTCGCCCGGGCACCTGCAGGGCCCCACGGTAGCGAGGCTTGGCAGATGCCCTCCCTTCTATCACAGCGTGCGCTGCGTCCTGCAAATCCCCCCAAACCCTCGACAAACCCCCTTGTTATAATGAGGGGTTTGGCAGGGTCATCACAAGCTTGCAGGGAGGTTTTGTCGCGAAACCCCTCCTACGAGCTCACGATGACTGGCGAATTTCGGCCTCACCATCGAAGTCGAAATCCATGTCATATCTGTTGAATACAAGAGATATATGTCAGCCGTGTCCATTTGCGCTTGCTCAATGAAAAACATGGACACCGCTGTTATTATTCTTCCGACTATGGACACCGCTGACTTCTCTTTTTCGACTTTGGACACTGCCGTCTTTCCGTTCTCGACTATGGACACCGCTGATCTATCGAGCAAAACAATGGGTATACTACAACACCGTCCTCTCCTTAAACTGGCCCAAGAACATTGTTTTGGCAATACTTTTGCGTGTTGTCATCCAAATGCAGATCCGTCTGAACCTACGGATGCAGAGTCTCAAACCGAGCGCATCATCTGCGCACATGCATGGGTTCGGGAACGGCAAGTAGATGCATAGTACAAAACATGAAAATTGGGCTCAAAATCCACGTTATCAAGAAAACTCTATCAACTACAAGAAAAACAAGAAAACAAGAGAGTGCCCCAGCAAGCACCCGTGACAATGACGTAGCTATGTGGCAGTTGTGTGGCAGTTGCTTGTGGGTAGGGCCACCACTTGACAATGCTCCGGCTCAAGGATCTGCACAAGCATGGAAACGGCCAAGGGGTTACAGCAAGTTGCACAAACGGATAGGTACGGCTCACATCATAACCATGGCCCAATGGTACGCATGTCTATACGCATGCAGAATTGACACAAGTGCATGATGAGATGGTCAACAGTTTACACACACACACACATACACACACACACACACACACACACACACACACACACACACACACACACACACGCACGCACACACACACACACACACACGCACGCACACACACACACACACACACGCACGCACACACACACACACACACACGCACGCACACACACACACACACACACGCACGCACACACACACACACACACACGCACGCACACACACACACACACACACGCACGCACACACACACACACACACACGCACGCACACACACACACACACACACGCACGCACACACACACACACACACACGCACGCACACACACACACACACACACGCACGCACACACACACACACACACACGCACGCACACACACACACACACACACGCACGCACACACACACACACACACACGCACGCACACACACACACACACACACGCACGCACACACACACACACACACACGCACGCACACACACACACACACACACGCACGCACACACACACACACACACACGCACGCACACACACACACACACACACGCACGCACACACACACACACACACACGCACGCACACACACACACACACACACGCACGCACACACACACACACACACACGCACGCACACACACACACACACACACGCACGCACACACACACACACACACACGCACGCACACACACACACACACACACGCACGCACACACACACACACACACACGCACGCACACACACACACACACACACGCACGCACACACACACACACACACACGCACGCACACACACACACACACACACGCACGCACACACACACACACACACACGCACGCACACACACACACACACACACGCACGCACACACACACACACACACACGCACGCACACACACACACACACACACGCACGCACACACACACACACACACACGCACGCACACACACACACACACACACGCACGCACACACACACACACACACACGCACGCACACACACACACACACACACTCTCTCTCACTCTCTCTCTCTCTCTCTCTCTCTCTCTCTCTCTCTCTCTCTCTCTCTCTCTCTCTCTCTCTCTCTCTCTCTCTCTCTCTCTCTCTCTCTCTCTCTCTCTCTCTCTCTCTCTCTCTTCCTCCTTTTACATCTCACTTTCTTGCTACCCCATACATCCCAAAGAATATTCTACATCCTTTCACTAACTCTTTTGTATTTTTAAGACGTAATTTTTCTACATTTATCTACTTTTGTTCTTTGTTTCACGAGAACAACATTTGCATTAAAAGATGACCTATACTAGTCCAATGATTTTTCCCCACTGATATATTTGTATTAAAGTGCCGCTTACATAGAACCCATAATTGGCTTCTATTTTCAGTGACATAGGACGCGCGCGTTTTGGTTGATCAGGTGACTAGCAGGTCGTTGTCTCCCGTCGGAGAGTGACGGCCGTCATTAGCCGCCCGCAGAAAGAGATAAGCTGTAGTCTTGCCTCTCTGATTGCCGTCAAAAGTTCCTGGAGAGACTTATCCCATTGCTAAGACCCCCTAGTGCGCGGCATAGTGCATATGAGTCAGTGCGCTCGATTTGTATGACAGAGTGCACTTATCAGACATTGAGTGTGCGATCTCATGCAGTTTCAAACCGAATCGGGTTGCGATGTTAGTTATCAAGAAAGTTACATGGTTGGCGATTGATAGCACCCCGTAGGTTGTACAAACGATTCACCACCGGAATATCTTTTGTCCTTTCTGGCGAGCTTCGGACATTTCAAGCGGGATAGAAAACGACTATTTAGGAGGAACCGTTCTTTCATTCATGCATAATGTTTTTACACCTGTCAAAAATATCATTAACGACAAGTGAAGAGAGACATTCTGAATTGGTGAATCGGTCGTATTCAGAGTCTCTTCGAACACCGTAAGAAAATAAACGTGCAGAGAGTTTGACATGTTTCCAATCATCGCTAAAGAACAAATTCAACCTTGCATCCACATCGCCCTAAACTTCGAATCAGCAGTCTCCGACTTTGTGTATTGCTATCGCAAAAGAATTTATCGACAATAGAATAGTTCAAAAAAATTGCACTTAGCAAATATTCAAAATGCCAACCTAAGGAATGTGCGATTCTAGAGCTCCTAGAACGGGACCTCCACATTCCTTTCGTCTGTCAAATCTAAAAAAAACAAAATTAGTCGGTTTGTAATTTTTTGACGTTTAGTTTGGGTAGTGAACGTTGTTGGTTGGCTTTTTTCAATGCAAGATTACAGCACGCAATCCGGCCATTTTGAAACATGGATAACGTACATTGAGTGCGTGATAAGTGCACTTTCACACGTACTTTGAGCGCACTAGCTACATACACTAGCCCCTTACACTGGACCCATCTCTGGACAACCTTGCGAGGACTGGCGCGAATGATAAGTCGTGTCACAACAGGCAATGACAAACATATCGACAAAATTTACAGGGCACAGTCGTCGAAGGTTAGACGGCCGTCACGAAAGTCGGAGAGGCTGCTCGGCCGGTACTTACAGACGATCCAAATAGCTTTTGAAAGAACGATGTTCGCAACTTACTTTCAACATTTACTACAGTGATACCATTCATGTACATTAATGTACATTTGTACGTCGTAAGGCTCAGTATAGCTTTCAGAGGGTACAAAAACAATGTAACACAAAGTTCATACTTGTCATAATTCTCTCAATCGGTCTTCTGATATAATTGTGCATTCTGATCAAGGAACATTTCTTTCCACACACTAAACAGCCTAGCATACAAAACATATACATGGTTCTTATTAAACAAAGAGATGTACATTCACCTCATTGAGTTCCCATCTAAGAAATTATGCATCAGCCATATGAGACAAAACTCTAGTTTTTATTAGACAAATACGACAAATTAGCACACTGAGTGCACTCTTAGTGTACTTTTGTATGGTGACTAAGCGCACTTGCCACATACACTAGCCCCACGCACTAGGGTCCCTTATAAGAAGAGAATTGTTCTGCCACATAAGACAAGAAATACGATTCTCTTAAACACATGAGACAAATTAGCACACTGAGTGCGTTCTTAGTGTACTTTTACATGGTGATCGAGCGCACTAACCACATACACTAGTTCCACGTATTGGGGTCCTTCCTAAGAGGTGTATCATTTTACCATATAAGACAAAACACAAGGTGCACTCGGACACATGAGACGGATTAACGCACTGAGTGCACTCTTAGTGTACTTCTACATGGTGAGCTAGCGCACTTGCCACATACACTAATCCCACGCACTGAGGTCCTTCCTAAGAAGAGACTCTTCGGACAAGATAGGACAAAAATACACTCTTCTCATACATTATAGAAAGAGTGTAAGGATTAGTGTAAGGTACTCCCATGTAAGAGAGCACAGTCAAGGTACACACTAAAAAACCAGTGTGTGAAATGTCCTTGATTAACCACACCTCTTGCAAGTGATCGAGAACTCACAAGAGACTAGATTGCGACCGAGAGGGCATGCTGGGAGTGCCTCAACGTTGTCTGCCTGGACACTTAGGCCAAGGGCCTTTGTGCCATGCTCACCACTCAGAAAAGTTCGAGTAGGGTGTTTAGAAGTTGATTCAAACATTCGTTGAGCCCTACATGCCAGTGGTCGAAGACGACCATCAGCCTCGTAGGAGTAGCCCAATGCTCAGGTGCTCACCTTGGGCTGTAGAGCAGGCGGTTGGGCTACAGCGGCAGGGGCTCTAGGCTCGCAGGGAAGGGAAAAGTGGAGAATCAAGGACATGGGCTAGCTAAAGACCAGGTGTGTCTTGGGAAACTACCAATGGGGCGGGATCAGATGTGCCAGAGGGGCTGACACAGGCATGGGAGCAGTTTTGCCAGAGGGCACCGACAAAGGTACAGGAGTAGGTTTGTCAGAGGGGACCGATAGATGCACGAGAGAATGTATGCCACAGGGGACCGACACATGCACAGGAGCAGGTGTACCAGATGGAATGCACACAGGCAAGGGAGCAGGTGGGCCAAAGGGAACCTTCGAGGCCACTGGATCCACACCCAAGATGGTCGGATCGTTAGCTGCCGGAGACAGGACCACAGGTGAGGAGGCCTCGACGGGCCCATCCGTAGGTCTGGACACCCCAATCTGCCAGGAAGCTACACAAGTGGGAATGTGATCGGCGGCCAGTGCCACAATGGTGGAAAAGTCTCAATAGGTGAAATCCTCAAAGAAGTGGGTGTCTCGAGACTTGACGATACTATGACGAGCGGGGTCCCAAAAGAACAATGCCTTCGACCAGAAGGAAGTGTTGAGGAAGGCAAACATGCGACCTCGACGTGAGACTTCAGATCATTTTTGGCCTTCATTACACCAGACTCAAGCGAGATGAAGGTTGGCTTGATGGCCAAACCACAGCCTGTACGGTTCGACAAGGTCCGTAAGAGGACGGTGAGGCAGGCATTTCTAGACCCATGTCATCCAGGAGAAGCCCATAAAGGTAAAGGAAACCAGAATTTTGCACTTAGACCACATGGCACAGATCGCATCCTCCATGGTTCGGTTCCAATGCTCAGACACACCGTTCTCTTGTGGTGTAGCAGAGTCAGAGAGCAAGTGAAAAACTCAATGCTCAGCAAAGAAGGTGTCCATTTTGCTTAAGAAGGTACACCATGATTCGAGTAGAACGTATGGAGGGTTTGATGAGAGAGGCAGTCAGCCATCACCAGCCACATCCGGACCGTCAGGAAGGCATTACTCTTGTGACAAAGGATATAGACTCATCGTATCGGGTGAATTCATTAGTCATGGTGAAAACATGTTGACCCTTATTTGAGGAACTCGAATGGGAGGGGACCGGGGATGTGTGAATAGACCAAGTCTAGCGCACACATTGCACATGAAGCAGATTCAAGATAAGTGTAGTGATAGATCTTGACCTGAGCACAGAAGAGGTAGTTGGCCATAGGAGGCTTCTCGAAGAAAGCCACATCAAGACCAAGAATTGGTTGAGTGTGGATGAGCTTTGACGCGGTCTCCAAGCTTACATGAAAGAAACGATGATGCAATCATTGCTGGTGCTCATGGGAGAGAACACAAGTGACAAATACACATGTAAAAGGGGAGGAAGGAGAAGGGGTACAAGGAGTTCAACAAGACACATGGTACATGCCATCAACAAACAGGGCAAAAAAGACGACACGGGTGTCAAGAGCAGTCATTGTGGCAGAGTCAGAGGAGAATTCAACAAAGAGACCCATCCTAGTACATGCACGAACTGNGGTCTCCAAGCTTACATGAAAGAAACGATGATGCAATCATTGCTGGTGCTCATGGGAGAGAACACAAGTGACAAATACACATGTAAAAGGGGAGGAAGGAGAAGGGGTACAAGGAGTTCAACAAGACACATGGTACATGCCATCAACAAACGAGGAAAAAAAGACGACACGGGTGTCAAGAGCAGTCATTGTGGCAGAGTCAGAGGAGAATTCAACAAAGAGACCCATCCTGGTACATGCACAAACTGAGAGAAGGCTGAGCTCAAGAGCAGGCACAAAGAGCACATCACAAATATGCAAGGGGCTAAACGGACCATAGAACCACACCACGCCTACTCCTTGAACAGGAAATGACTCATCGAACCGTGTAAAAACAGACTGAGTAGGCGTAACAGGACAGAGCACCAAGAAGCCACTATGATGACACGTCATATGATGGGTTTTACTAGATTTAATGATCTAGGTGCCACTCGCCTCAATCCACTCTTTGACACTGAACAAGAGGCCACATAGCACTCCATGTTAAACAGAGGACCCATAGCAACGGCGAACAACACAAATCTATGGGTTGTCAAGCCAAGCAATGCTGTCAAGTCCAACCTCGTCACAAGAAAAGTGAGCTCCTCCACAAGCATCATCAAAGACAAAAAATGCAGTACGACAAGCTGTCTGTGGACCACTCGAATGAAAAGCACACTCACACCTCCCCAAGTGTGCAGCACTAACTAGTGAAAATTTGTGATTGTGTGATCCCTGGGGTCCTGATCACTGCTGATGCCTAGGGAAGCGACAAAAAATACTGCCATCATGGTCACGACGTGACGCGCCCGTATATCTCCAGAGAACATCCGCTGAACATGCTCTTCTTGGAGGCCACGCATGACCTTCGTCGAGTCAAAGGGTTGTTGGCACTCTGTATAGTGGTGAACATTCCCATAGTTGTAGCACTAGACAGAGCGTCTACTGCTCGTGCTCACCGATTGCTGCTTTTATCCCTTACCACATCTCTTTCCCCAGTCTTCCCTTGTGCAGCCAATGCAGTGCCATAAGTATTGTCGCTCGAGATAGAAGGACAGAGGAAGCGGTGGAGGTGGGACAGGCAAATTGAGACTGAGATGTTGGAGGAGTCGCAGTAACCGCTCAGCAAGGAAAATCTGGTGATAGGAAACAACTACCTCATGAGTGGATGTCGCCTGAAGGAAAAAGCGATGAGCCCAAGGAAGCATTTGAAGTGACTCGGACAACTTGGAAAAACCCATACAGTCACAGCCCATGAAGACCTTCATGTTTTCCACGTGCACTCCCATCATGATGGTGTCAAGTGTCCACAGTTGCGTCCCGCCACTAGTCCCAACGCGCGTGTAAAGTTGCATGGCGTGCCTCCAGTAGTGAGCTATAAACTCTGTGGGACCCTGGCGGAAGGACTGGAACTCATGCAGTTGAGCCACCTTCATAGCGTTTGTCTCCACAACAAGCAGTGTCAGGGCCAGCTCCTAGCCCCGACGCGGATATGTTCCAGTCACGGTCCCGGCCTCACCTAGGAAGGGGTGGAAGTCGACCACAGTCTCCTGCGGCATGGCATAGAGAAGACCACGCATCGTTCTTGTTGGTTTCTAGACCTGATGAGTGTCAGCGGTCTGGTACTTGCTCCAATAGTAGGGTCAGACGCCCTCCAAGTCTGCCCACATCTTTAACATGGTCTCTCAATAGTCGAAGCCATCATTGTTATCATAGCGAGGTGGAGGCGCCTTGAGGCTCTTTGGTCACCGCTCCATAGGGAGGGCAACCTTAGGCTCTAGGGAAGGTGTGCGAGGCACAAGGAGACCACCGTTCAGTGCAATACCACCAAACGTAAACACTGGACATCTCAACTGATCCTGGTGGCAAAAGGATCCTGGGGGTAGCAGGTTTTGACCCCCGATGTAGCTCACGAATCTGCTCCTGAAAATGTGAATCTCCTCCCCACATGAGTCTTCTTACATTTCTTCCTCTGTGACAGGGGGTGCTCAGGTCTTGGTGCAAGGTAGGATGTAGACCGCTGAGCTGATGGTGGAGCCTTAGCGGCTCTAGGTGTGTGTTATGAGGCCCCTGACCGCCCCCGGAGTAACTTAGCAATCTCCTGCAATGCATCGGTCTGACGCTGCTACCGGCGGCGCATCTCATCTTGCACCCGTTGAAGCTTGTGGATCGCTAATGATTACAACCTTGGGCTCATGATGCCCAAAGAGGATGAAGAAGAAGGGTCTTCAAGCCCTTTGCCGTAAAAGTTTCTTGAGGATTTGAGACTCTAAGAAACTTTGATGTTTCAACGAAAAAATTGGCTGTTTGTGATGATGTCATCATCCACAATGATGACGTCAGCATGAATATCGTCCAAAGAGAGCAAAGTTTTGAGCGATGATGTAAAAAGATGATTCTAAAGGCAATGGCAGTAGTTTCATGCAAAACCTTTTCGAAAAGGGTTAAATCTCACGTTTCTCTTCTCAGCCAGAAAAATCTCAATGTGAGAGCGTGTTTTCAGGCAGGACTGGTTGCAATGGACAGGCAATCACCAGGAATTTCTAGTAGGCCCTTACACGCCAAACAATGGTCAGACCGGGCAGTCCCCCTCTGACACTTCCGGGGGGGTTGGTAGGTGCCACCTGAATAAAGCTTCAAAGAAGCTTCACAATCTGCTTAGCAACATCACGTGCCCGAGCTGATGTTTGGGTTGGGCAATTCATATCTGCACCCATGGTGGTGGCTTGGTGATGCAGCTGCAGCTTTGTTGCAAGGGTGTCTGTGCTGCTGCGATGGATCACGTGGCTTGGTGGGTCCTCTCCGACATTCGATGTAGCTGTGACTCTCACAATTGCTGCCACTGCTATGCCTCTGCTGCGCATTTTAGTGAGGAATATCTCGCGACTCTAATGCTAAGAGAAGATGCTAAGAAGCTTCCTAACCTTTCTGTTGCTCACATAGCGACACACTCTCGTCAGCTGACGCACTAGCATGTAGAGAGGTGCATGAAACAACAAGGGTTGGGTTAGGGAGACGCACGACGCACTGTAGGTAGCGTAGATGGCTAGTGCAGGCAAGCAAGCAATGAGGCACGAAGTGACGCAATGGATCAGGGCAAGCTCCCTTTTGCGTAGAACGCAAGAAAAGTGAACGAGTTACAACGGAGTGTAGTGCAATGTGCCAGTTGACTGGGCCACCCACGCGAGGCTCTCGACGTGGGGCCCGGACGCCACCCAGGGATCAAACCGAACCCTCGAGCGAACGAGCTCCAGGTGGTTTCTCTCACGCCGCTATCAACCAGACGCGTGGTCCCCAGGGATCAGCAACTTTTCAGCAGCGCTCACCTAATGCATGCATGGGAAAGAGGCTCAAACCACATAGACCACGAGCGTATGTGGATGCATGCATCCCTGTGAAGTGCTCATATGTACAAAGCACATGAGCTTGCACCACTGCAGGCCAGCGCTCCATAAATCTGATGGTGGTGCTGTGGCCAGCACTTGAGCACTTGATTGTGGAGCCACAACTTGTGCGCTCCATGATGCGTCACAGTGTTGCGCCCGGAAGCTTAAATCCAAGTTAATCACTTGCAGTGATAATGTGTGTGTGTATGTGTATGTGTGTGTGTGTGTGTGTGTGTGTGTGTGTGTGTGTGTGTGTGTGTGTGTGTGTGTGTGTGTGTGTGTGTGTGTGTGTGTGTGTGTGTGTGTGTGTGTGTGT
>SZWC01008146.1:103946-119915 GCA_023375785.1 Penium margaritaceum
CCCTCCCCCTCCCCCTCCTCTTCTTCCTCTCTCGTCCACTTTTTCCTCTCATCACCCCCATCGCGCTCCTCACCCTCCTCTCCTCTCCTCCTCTTCGTCATCATTCCATCCTCAACCCCGGTTAGGCGCATACTCGCCCTCTCCCTCCCCCACCTTTCCGCCTTTGTGCTCGTCCGCCCAAACTCATGCAATCGTACCCCAATCCTTCAAAGCATGTTCCCTCGTCCTATCTCTCGTCTTTCTTACCCTTGTCCTCCGTGTCCTTCTCTCCCTTTTCCTCTACCCCTTGTGCTCTCAAACCCGTTTCCCTCCTATCCCTTGAGCTTCCAACACCTATCGCACCACATCCTGGACCTTCAGTACCTGTTTTTCCCGCTCCCTCCTCGCCGTTTTGAAGATTCGCAGGCAGCGTACACTCTAGCAGCAGCTGGATGGAGGGCGAACGGTGCTCTCTCCGACAGTTGGCCTGGGTTCGCAGGCGCCTACACGCGGAGGACGCGAGATGGCGGCTGTGCCTGGGAACGTATGAATAGGAAATGGCAATTCACGCCTCTCAGATTTATGACGCCATCATATAGCTTTCCGCAAACTTCTCACGGAATATGAGGAAGGAAACACAGTTCATCCTCCGGAGACGGTGATTTACAGGTTCCAAACGCTGATTCGACTTTCCAATTCGCGATTTGGCAATAATTTCATATCAGATTGCCTCGAAAGGCCCCTCGAAAGATGAGTTGCGTGAAATGCCACAGCCTATTTACACGTTCCTAGGCACGCCCGGTCTGTGAATTGCAGGGCGAGGATGAAGTGGAACGTGCGGAGGCTGACAGCGCAGGTTGGCTGGACGGAAGGTCAATTCTGAAACGATACGGAGAGAGAAGGAACAACATCATGATGAACGACGGTGGGCTTCGGCGAAAGAGTAGAAATTTAAAATCCGTCTTGCAACAATAATAGAATCGAAAGGACAACACGACAAAACGACCAAACATCCAACGACTGCATGCAAGTCAAAACCAAACGGACACAAATTCCGTGCTGTCGCCCTTTCAACCTCTTGCATGCTCGGACGAGTCGCGTATTTGCGGTGAGGGAACTGACGCGCTATTCGCGGTTTCGGCGCGATCTTCTTCACGACGACCACGTGCGGATGCAGCAGCAACCACAATTTCCGCGTCACTAAAAAGATTGAGCGGCGATGGACGAGGTGGTTTGATCTCTGTGCGGGCGAAGAAGTACACACACACCGATGCAAACAACACAAAAGCAAATCTTATCAATTCGAGGCATCCAAGCGAAGAATCGGAGCTGAAGATCGATCCCATTTGCGCAATTCAGATCGATCTCGAGGCTGCTAGAGATCGATCGCCTTCAGAGCTGTAAAAAGATGAATTCTAGAGAACTCCGGCCCTGAACCAGCTTACTGATTTTCTATTCGGCAAACTTCCAATCTGCCACTCTTCTCTCACTTACGCAAGCTATCCGTCATGTGATCCGTTTTCAGATAACTATCTGCCACTGAATCCAAATTTTTAACACAAGAAGCCACGTATTCCGAAAGTAGATCACCACAAGCCACTCGTTCACGATGCAGATATCTATATGCCCCTTCAAGTACGCGTCCACGCATCTATTGCGTCGAATCGCTGGAATTGTCGACTTCTCTCTTTCTATGTGTGCAAATTTCTCTGTACCGTAAGAACGGTTGTTGATATCACTTGCCCTATAAATTTATGCAAACAGGACCTTGCAATGCCATAACACACAACCTAGGCTTTGTTGCGTTACGCACCTCAAAATTTCGAGGTTCGACGGTCGAATAACATCAAACCTGTAAGAAAAGTTCGCGACTAGCGACTAATATACTCACCCCTATTCCAACAATAGAATGAAACCTTGAATTCCATTAACGAAAAAAATACAACAATAAGATGTTACAAAAAGCCCCTAGTTACATGGTGACATCTTATGTGCCCCTCATGGCAGATCGTGACCACACAAAAAACTCTGTGGCTCATTGTGGTCAAAAATTGGAAAGCGTGGCGTTGTGCATTCAAAAATCGTGAAGTGTGGCATGTAGGGATCATATTTTCAAACTAGTGGCCCCCAAAATTACCCTTGCCCGAACGCATGGTATGTAGGTAACTTCCAGTTCTCTAATTGTAACCTCAGAGGCAGAACTTGTCCGAGGCGATGACCAGACCGGCCGCAAACACATACGGCAACTATTTATGTATCGGGGCATGGTGAGCGCCTATCTCTTATAAATTTGTCAGTCTGTGATGACATAAGATTGATTTACTAGTATACCACACCAACGCCAAGCTCCAACATGTTGTAAAATTCTCCCGGTGTAGGCTACCCACACAGTGGGATTTTGTGGGGAGATGTTTTCCTGCAACCCAAAAATGATGCATTGTGTTCGACTCATGTGACATTGGGCTGATGAACAGAGCCCGAAAGAAATCATCTGGCCAATCATTCCCATACCTAGAGCGCACTGGTTTTCACCAAGGTGTATCCCACTGATTCTGCGTGATTTTGGGTTACATAATGATCCATCTATAGTACCGTATTGACCCTTGCATTCGACTATTTTTGTAAACTATATTAAATGCCAGTTACATTCGAGTATAATTTCTGGCCTTTGAATTTTAGACCTGTTTCGTCCAAAGCCCTGGTATTGTTTTAGTGATTGATTTTGGTCGAAAAGCCCGTTCACATCCTAGGAATCTTCCTAGAACTTCTGTGTTTGAGTCTTCGAAGTGCGTGTGTTGCAAGCGAAGTCGCACCTCGCAGCTCGCCTCAGCCTTTGGAACCGCAACCTTACTCGCAGCTTTCTTCGCAGGTCACCACAAAGTTCGCTGTATGCCACGTCCGCATGCAGTCCAGGGGTGACTACGCGCGCAACGTGGACTTCTCACGTTCTGCTCGCAGTCCCTAATAGGCTTCGCACGGAACGTGAAAAGGTGTGTACATATATAGCATTTTTGTAATTTTGACAGTGATTCGTCCAAAATAGCAGAATTATTTATGTGCTTGAATGGTCGAAAGAAAACAATGGTTTTAGTCGAATGGAAAGGGGCACTACGGTATCTTGGTTTGAATACGGTATTGATTGGTGGATCCATCTTGAAGTACCGTATTGAAGTATTGATTGGTGGATCCATCTTTTTCCTCATAAGTCTACCAATGACAAGGCAAAGACTCACACAATTGTAAGGTTTCATCGGGAATCCGATAGCCCAACTGGAAATCCCAGGGGAGAAAAGGACACAGAAAACTTGGTGAAACTTGTACTTTAAGTATATTCTGCTATACAAGCCAAACAACTGATCTCGACTACAAAGAGTGGGGGTTGAAAATCTTGTGGTCATCCTATGCAATAGAAGTTATTTAAAATTTAAAACATGGGCAATTGTTACATTTTTATTATAATCTATGCAAGCTTTGTATGAAAAACCCATAACGTTTTGCATAGAAAACCTTTATGACTGGCCAATGTTGCTTGGGAATGCCACTATATACTTCCATAAACCTCCAAACTCATTGCACTCCTTCCTTATGTGGTCCACGATGAGTACACTAGACTAGTCCTTCTTAAGATATAAATGTGGATTATTTTCGTGGTTTACTACGTAACCCTGTCCGCGCTTTGCCTACAACACCGGGCTCATTTTCTTGTCATGTGTTTTGGTCTCTTTCGATGAAAATGCCAATCCCCCCTTCTTTTCGCTTGTCTTCCTCCTTGAAACAAAACAACCCATCCACCCATGCCTCGGGCACTAAGCCCCATCAGCCTGTACCCGACAAGAATTAGCCCCATTCACCCATCTGTGTTCTTCATGCTCAAGCATCGACATGCGTGACTGCTTGAGCATGGCAAAAATGGGTGACTTTCTTTTGCATCCTTGCGACGTGCACCACGACGCACACGAGGTGGTATGACGAAGGCTCACTGAGATGCCCGCAAAAAAGACCTCATCCTGGGCCTAGGGTTAGGTGAATTAGCCATAGCAAGACTCCCTTAAGAGCAAGGCAAAAAGACGGAATCTTCGCTTATGGCAGGTAGGGGTGCACTTGCAATTGTGATGCAAGCTGTGTTGCCGAGAAGGAAGTCAAGAGTGGACGAGTGGTGTCCCAGGATGCCATTGCGCTATAATTTTGATGTTGGCGGGTCACTTGATGGTGTTCCTTTTGAGGACGGCATCCTTGGGCCGCCTCTTGTAGGCGGACACGTCCCTCTACAACTGAAGAAAAGAGGATGACCAAGCAACGAGTTCCAATCTTTCCGGGCAGCCAATGGATGTGCCGTTGATAAATGGACTTAGCGTGGAGCACACAATTGTCCATCAATCACGAGACATGCGGTGCTTGCATGACATGGCTCACCTCTACTTGGCTTGGGACTCGACAAACTAAATTCTCGACATTTTCCACAACTACCATGTGGAAAATGGTCTTTGCTCCTTTAGAGGCATGCTTTAAGCATGTTAACGCAACGATCGTGTACCATGACGATGATTTGCATCATGCCATCTTAAGGCTCGATACACTCACAAGTAAGACAACAAATGACACCCAATAAGCGCGATGGTACGACTCTGCAACAGGCACATGGAAGCAAGTCCATTTTTAGCCTTCTGCTTGGCATGCTCTCCAATCCACGTCTAGCATCCGACAGTCCTCGAGACTTCTACAACGCATAGTTTTGGGGGAGAGTCAAACCGTAGTGAGAAGTTTCATCGTTATGATGGTAACTCCGGCTCCTGCACAGAAGTCATCGTCGGAGTTCACATAATGCTGTCCAGAGCATGTTTGAGTAGTTTTCCCCTCTGCGTCACTCTAGGGGCAATCTTCATCAACAACATGTGGAGGGAAGCTCTAACATTTTGATTCTCAAGGGGCCCATTTCATTTTCTACCCTGCCCTCTTAATCTAGGTACCAAACAACGGCCTTATTACCCCGAACTCATGAGTTTGCACGAGTGTTTTGATTTAGAAACTTGAGGTTCAGAATGTATGAAATTCAATTTCATTATCTACCCACCAAGCACATTTCATGGCATACGAGGAACAATCGGTGATTTTGCGCCGACTTCTCTCGTATTGCTCTTGCTCGTGCTCTATCCCTGGTCCTCTCCTGCTCTCGCTGGCAAGGAGGGCCAACGAGGGTGAGGCAGGAGACAACATGCCTCAGCGAAGAGGCCCTCATGGCCTCTCACCCTTCAATCAGGCCACCAATTTGATCTGCGGCTGGTGGCTAGACAACGGGTGGCCAATTGATCACCTGGCTCGTAGACACTTGCCGCCCGGCTGCCAACAAGTGGCTGGCAACTGGTTTGCCCTCGTAATAACGAGGTTTGGTTGTAGACCAACCCCTTGCCATAACGCGGTTGGAGGACCAATCCGACCGCTACATTCCTCCCCACTTAGCATGACATAGCCCATTTCATGACTATGTCATGAGACGTTAAACAGGCTTGGTGTGTTAGCACACCGACTTCAATCCTCGAGGATTGACATCATGCTGTCTGTACACAGTGTGTACAAGATGCATCAGTACCTTTTGGAGGTTCTGTGCATCATTAATGGACCTTCGCATGGTCATGAACACGCGGTTGCAACACGAGTGGACTGATGTCCCGATACTGGGTTGCACATATTAACAATGTTGCAGGGAGGTACCACCTTGGCAACATCCTCTCGGAAGAGATCATGTCTGACCGACATGGGAAGTGTTGTGTGGACCTGGACAATTTTTGCAGGGACGCCCGGTTGATTCGTCGCAGGGAAGCTCCTTGCCAAGGGGGAGGAGGCGTCACCACAACTGCTTGCTGAACATGTACCACACAAAATGTGTGAAAATTCATCGTATGTACCCTCTTCCAAACTGGCAATATGTTGTGACAATGTGCGTCCCAAAGGCATCGACTATGCCATTGATACACATGTGTGATGAGCCTTTGGTGAAGACTCACCAACACTTGTGAAGGATTGTACGTCAGGATTGTCGTTCATCTTGGTAAGAGCCAAGGATCACGTGATCAACACAGGATGTTGTACGCTAATGACCATAACCATAAAAACCACAAGTGTGTGGTTGATTCTGCGTGAAGGTAATGCAACCGTGTTATGGATGACAAGAGTTCACACGTGTCATCTTGTTTGGGATTCTTGTTGCATGGTTTGCATCATGAAGCACGCGATGATCAAACCTCCGTGAGCAAAGAAAAACTGGGATGGTTCAAAGCAAAGGGAGAGGAATGTAGCGTACGAGCCATTTTTAGAGTTAAAAAATGCATTTAGTTATAGTTCCCAGGTCGACGGGGCTCGAGACCGATGTCTCGATGAGTTGTTTCCACTATAGCCCGGATTCGGGCCATAGGCCGGATTTAAGGCAAGAGGAGTGCCGCGATGGAAGATCCATCGCATCACTCCTCCTCCCCTCTAGTTGGCCGCTAGGGTCCTGTTCCCACGTGGATGTGCCACGTGGAATGATACGGTTTTAGGTTGCATTTTTACAAAAATGCCCTATGACAACCCTGTCCGTTTGTGGCGCAGTTTGTCTCAGCTTAAATGGTTGAGGCGACCATTCACTTATCCTCCTTGGACTACACTTTCTGAGGGCCTACGTTTTGGGTTCAGAAGTTAGTAGCAAAACAGCCCACGGCTGTTACATGAGGTTTTGGGAGAGGGAAGACTCCACAAGTCTGAGGAAGGAGAAGGTCCAAAGAAACCTAGAGGCACGGGTCACGAAGAGGAGGGAATTCACTAGTGTGCTTGTCTTTCGGGAGCCAGACATCAACAACACAACCCCAGATGCATGCAAGACAAAATTGAACACTATAATTAAGACCAGGTTTGTTGGTGATCCTCGTCCACAGTACTAGTAGGCCATCAAGCGCATCAGGGGACAAGGCATGTGGGGCTCCTGTGTGGAGGCATCACTGGATCCGAGTAACTAGCACATAAGACGTAGGTCTTATGTGCTATACCGACGTTGCGGGTGAAGAAGGATGGACGACGACCAACTACTCAGCTTCAACTGCTCATTACCAGTTCAAGAGGAGCCAAATTCCGCCACTATACTACTATACCGCAGCGAACCTTTAATTCGATGTAAACTAGTTTTCCAGTAGTTGAAATTCGTTGAAAAGGGACTTTGGTCTAATTCAAAAGTACCACCAAGTCAATTAAAAAATGTGTTCGTTGATTTCAGTGGTCTACCCCCAATTTTTTGTCATAGTTGTAACTAGACACATGGTCCGGTCTGTTTTGAATTTGCAGGCTACAATTTGCTTTTATTCAGTGCCTGGCGATGTTCAGGCACTTCGATGTGCCTTTTGGTGCTTGTCGAGGCCACCGAGTACTCCCCACCTCATGTTCGGCATTCATCGAACGCCAAAACTGAGAGCAACGAGCATTCAACCGTTTGAAACATCGAATGGTTGAATAGTTGTAGCTGAACAGGAAATACAAAAGAGACATCTAGCCCGCTTCCTCGTTGAAATGAACAACAAAAAAAACCGGTCGTCAAATCTAACGGTCTACCCCCAAAATTTTCATCGATTTCAAGGGTGGGTCCTTGGTATAGTCATCGAATTAAACATGGAACAACTCAATCATCGAATTGAAAGTTCACTGGTGTAAACTTGGCAAGCTACAAATCAACATCCCATTGCAAATAAGATAATTAACACAATATCGTAAAAAAGAACCTTTTCACAAATGAACACCTTGTTGCAAATCAGCACCCAAACAGGAACGAAAAATGCCTTTGCAAATCAGCACTCTGTCGGAAATCGATATCCTATTGCGAATGAAAACACTGTAAAAAATCAACACCATGTTGCAAATCAACACCTTTTCACAAATCAATACCCTGGTGCAGATCATCACCCTGCCAAAACTAAACACCATGTTGTTAAGCAACAACCGGTTGAACACATAACCGTGAAACACACAACACATAGCCCTAAATCAACAATCAACAACCCGTCGCAAATCAGCACGCTGTCACCAAAAAAATCAGGCCGAAGCAAGCCGAGCAAATTCAAGCACGCCGGAGCACCACAAGAAAAGCTAGAACGAGTTGGAGCATGTTTTAGTAAGCATGAACAACACGTAGCAAGCCCAAGCAAGTCTGATGAAGCCAGAGCTAGCTGAGCAATCTGGAGCAAGTTGGAGCAAATTAGGGCAAGCCCGGGAAATGCCTGGCAAGCGTGGGAAATGCCTGGCAAGCCCAAGCAATCTTCAGCAGGCCCGAGAAAGCCAAGATTGCCATTGCAATCAGAGGAAACCGATGAAGCTGAGCAAGCTAAGAAAGCTAAGAAATCAGAAGCGATACCAAGAACGTCAGGGAGCTCCAACAAGCCCAGCTTCTCTTGAGCTTGCTCTTTTTTTGCAAGCCCAATATAGTTTGTGCAATCCAAGAAATCTCAAACTCCTCCCAGCTGAAGGCTCTCCCAACAAGTTCTGGGGAACCTGAGCTAGTTGTAGCAAGCTACAGCAAGCTCGAAAAGCCTGAGGAATGAGCACCCTAGAGGAGGCACAAACAAACCCATGCAACAGGAGCAAGCCCAAGAAAGTCCATGCAAGCGCTTGTGCAAGGAGGAGCAAGAATGGGTGCAATAAAAAACACACATACGTACACTGCACTGAGCTAGAACCTTGAACAAGGTAACACACGCTTCATTGAATGTGAAAAAAGACAGGTAGATTGGACGGATTTGAGTGAACAAATGGATTGAATATGAATAAACATGTGGTACAGGCAACACTTCTTGCTAGGAGCTGAGCATGATCAGCCAGAGTTTTCTGTTGCCCACACGAGAAGACCTTGTGCAACCACCAGAGCTTGCCTAGCATGAAATGCCAGCTCTAGACCCATGAATGCAGACGACGAAGGCATCAGCAAATGCGGGAGCGGCAGCGGCGGCAGCGGCGGCGGTGGCTACGGCGGCAGCAGCAGCGGAGGCGGCGGCGGCAGCGGCGGCGGCGATGACAGCAGCGTTGCGGCGGCAGCGACGGGGGCGGCGTTGGAACAGGGACAGAAGCAGCAACGACAAAAGGACAGGTAAAGGTGCAGCGGATAGTGCCGCTGCGCCACACAGCTGCGTGGGAGCTGCTCCCACCCAGCTTCAAGGGTCCGAAGACCCCCAAGGTGCTGGGCCCTTACAGCATTAACGGAGCTGCCACGTCCATAGCCTTAGGGTGGCTAGGAACCCCGAGACAGCAAGTCTGTCAAGCACCTCCCAATATCAAGGCCATTGGGGGCCTGCAGCGGCAAGGCCCGCTGCGTACCATATGTGCAAGTGCAGTGACGTGATTGGTGCCGTTGCCGGCGGGTATTGAACGAACAAAAGAGATACAAGGGCACATAAGAACACGCACGTACGCACGCACACACTCACGTGCATGTACACGCACGAAAGCATGTACGCACGCACGCCCGCCCGCACGCACGCAAGACTGCACGCACGCATGACTGCACGCCTGCACGCTCGCATGCCCACACGCTTGCACGCCTACAGCAACCACGCCTGCCTGCTCGCCCACTCATGCACGCATGCCTGTCGACGCACTTGCATATGCACATCCGTGTGCACCCATGGGCCAGGAGCAGCAAGCAATGCACAAGCATTCGGTGAGGTGCACAAAGACCTGAGGCGCACTAAGCCGCAGAACGCTAGCAGTCTCTCCACTTTGCCTAGCAGCAATGGCTGCTGCTACGACAAATCTCCACCATGTGGAGGATCTGCTGCTTGAGTCATCTGCGGAATGCTCCTCCAGGCTCAGGCTGGCATCGTCGGCTCAGGGTGACCGAAGCTCCCCCGGTCATGTGCTGGCGCTGTTACATGCCATGACCGAGCTGTTGCTGGTGCTTGATGCTCCATGGAGCAAGGCCAGCTGTGAGTGCTGCCGCTCCAGCCATGCACATTCGAACGTGCATGGCATGGCCACTCCAGCATGGTCCAGCATCCAAATGCAGTGCAGGCCGATGCTGGTGGTGGTGGTGGGCTCGAGCTGCACAACAGTTGAAGAAAACAAGGAGGAATCTTCATCACGCAGTCGGCGGATGTTGCACAATGTATGGCAGGCATGCGAGCAGAAAGCCAAGCAGGACTGAGAGAGCAGATAGAGCCCCTTCGCCCTAAAGCGTGAAACAGGGAGAAGAAGGGCGGACAAGGTCAGAGAAGAGATCTCCACTTCCCCCCCCTTCCCCTGGGGCCCGGTAGGGGCCTATTCAATCCCCAACCCCCTCTCCCCCCCTCCCCCCCACCCCCCCACCTCCCCCCCCCCTCCCCTGGGGCCCGCCATCCCCTCTTTGAATTTGACAAATGGCATACCTCTGCTCGTAGAGTATTGCGGTGAGCATGAGCAGAGTGTATCGCGACACTCGCAGCCGCAGCCGTCAGCAGCACGTCAAGCAGGGTGGAGGCTGCTCCAGGGCTGGGGTAGGCCGATGACGAGGCTAGGGACCCCCTCCCTTCCTCTACTTCTGCAACATTCCCGAGGAGAGGTGGAACAGGGAAAACCCTTTTTTCTTCATAAAACAAAACAGGGGTGTGCAGGGTGTGGCAATATGAAGAAAAGAGAAAGAAGCGGCGGATATGACAAGCGAGGAATGAGCAAGGAAAGAGGAAGCGAGGAATGAGAACAGCTCCAGGGGCATATCAGGCGGTCTCCCCCCCCCCCCCCCCCCCCCCCCCCCCCCCCACCCCCCACCTCCCCACCAGCCGCACCATCCCCTCACCCTGTGGAGAAACATACCTTGGCCTACTGCACCAACGTGTGCAGCGTCAGCCTCAGCAGAGTGCGAGTTGAGCTGTTCTAGGGGCAGCTCGCATGGTACCGCCACGAGAGCCGTAGCCATTGCCCTGCCGTTCCAGAGCCAGAGTTGAAAAAAGTTGGAAAGGAAATTCCGGCATGGTTCGGACACGGGACACAACCTCGAACCTGTGCTCTCAGAATACATCTTGCTGCATGTGAACCTTCATCAGAAGCTAAAGCAACAACAAAAACAAGCAAGCGCACCTGCAAGCACCAACAACACCAAAATCAACAATGATTCATTTTCTCCTTGCGCTGCTGTGGTGGTGGAAGCGATGCCACGAGTAGAAGAAAGTCACACTACTACAGTTGCTGATTGTGCTGCCACATCCACCATAGCGGCACCACCAACCGTAGCTATAAACAATGGTACAAATGAACTCAACCAACGCAGAGGAAGGTGGTGGGGAGAGGAGGGGGGGGGGGGGGGGGGGGGAGTGGGTAAGGAGGGGGGCTATGTATGCAAAGGAAAGCCTCTGGACCATCAACTTCCCACCCGCTCCCTCCTCACCTCAACGTCTACTCCCTCAATCCAACATTCAGCACACAAGCACAGTCCACAGCCAGCTACCTTCGCCTCAGCTGGATTTGCACAGAGCTCCACCAGCTTGTGTCGAGGGTTGTCACCACCTCCACGAGCGTCTTGTTGCTTGCCGCCAGCGTGATTGCGCCCTTGGCTTGAGTCTGCACTGTGCTTTGATGCTGGGAGGAGAGGGTGGGGAGGGGTAGGGGGAAGGGGAGGGGACGGTCCCCTTCCCCCTTCAACTCCGCTGCACCTGCAAAGTAAGGTGTGCAAATGAGTGGAGAGAGAAGGGCGTGCAAGACAAGGACACAGGGAAGGAGAAGAAGAAATGTGATTAGTTCGCACAAGCAGGTGGCCTGTAATACATTCGTGTCTCAGGAAATGGAGACAGTGAAAGAGGTGACACAGACCATGATAGACAAATCAGGCAAGTAATCGTGCAACATGGAGGCTGTTGTTGTTGGTGCTGCTGTGGTGGAGACAGCATCACCAACTAAGGAGCTGTGCTTCTCTCAATGGTGCTGCTGTCACCACCACAGCAGCACCATGAGAAGCAGAAGCAGTGGCACATTTCGCTGCTTGTGCTGTTGTGGTGGCGACAGCAGCGCAAGTAGCAAAAGAGCCACTGCTGTTGCTGTTTCCAATGGCGCTGATGCCACCACCACAGCAGCACCATGAACAACAGCAGCAGCAGCCTCTGCCAGTGCAGTCGATGCCTGACTACTTGCATAGTAGAAAACAAAGAAAGATGGGGGAAAAGGCTTCAGGGAAGGGTAAACACAAACCTTGTATTTACTCCAAAGACGTTTGTGTTGGAAAGTGGCACCACCTGCAGATAGAAACAAAGGAACACTTTTTCAGTGACAGCAATGTCATCTCCATCGTGTCCCATTGTCGAACACAAGTGAAGTTTTCAGAGAAGACACAAAGAAAGAAAGCAGAAGCGGAGAACGATGAAAGAAGCGGCAATAGGAGGAAGAGCAAAGCAACAATCACAAACTGCTGTTGTTGGTGCTGCTGTGGTGGAGACAGCATCACCAACTAAGGAGCTGTGCTGCTCTCAATGGTGCTGCTGTCACCACCACAGCAACACCATGAGAAGCAGAAGCAGTGGGACATTTTGCTGCTTGTGCTGCTGTGGTGGTGACAGCAGCGCAAGTAGCAAAAGAGCCAATGCTGTTGCTAATTTTCATAGCTCTGCTGCCACCACCACAGCTGCACCATGAACAACAGCAACAGCAGCTCTCCCTGTGTAGAGGACAGCCCGTCACGTGGCACAGTAGACAAGAAAGCAAGGGGGGGGGAGGGCAGCAGGGGAGGGTAAACACAAACCTTGTATTCTCTCCAAAGAAGCTTGTGTTTGAAAGCAACACCACCTGCAGATAGGAACAAAGAAACACTTTTTCAGTGACATGAGTGTCATCTCAATCGTGTTCCATCGTGGGACACAAAAGGGGTTTTGAGCAAGGAGAGAAAATGAGAAGAAAGAAAACTGAAGAGAAGAATGACGAAACAAGTGGCAATATGTGCACGATCAACGCAACAATGGTTCTCAACGAGACTTGTGCTTTTGCACAACACAGTGCAAAAGGGATACACATGGGAAACTACACATGAGATTGCAGTTGGTGCTTACATGGTGGAAACAAGAAACAACAACACAAGAAGTAGCTGAGGCACTGGCGATGGTGTTACTGTCACCATTACAGCAGCACCATCGACAGTAGGAGCAGCAGCGGCTCTTCAAATGTCAGTGCTACTGTGGTGGTGACAGTAGCACCATCATTGAAGCAGCCACCACTGCTGATGTTGTTGCCAATGCTGCTGCCACCACCACAGCAACGAAAACAACTAAAGCATCCGCAATGACCTTCTTGTCAGCACCAACACATGTGAGGGGTGGGGAAGACAGGTTACGTGAATGAGGACAAAGTTGCAACAAATATCAGCTCTCTTTACCCTCAATGTCCCTCCACAGACCATCAACACTCCACATCTCTTGCTCACGGCCTCAAGGCCTCCCTCGGTCCAACATTTAGTGCAGGAGCTCAGGGCTATGGAGGCAAAGGAAAGCCTCGGGGGCATTAAATTCCCACCCGCTCGCTCCCAACCTCAACGTCTGCTCCCTAAGTCCAACGTTCAGCGCACAAACACAGTCGACAGCCAGCTACCTTTGCCTCAGCTGGAATTGCATAGAGCTCCAACAGCTTGTGTCGAGGGCTGTCGCCACCTCCACGAGCGTCTTGTTGCTTGCCGCCAGCATGATTGCGCCCTTGGCTTGATTCTGCACTGTGCTTTGCTCTGATGCTGGGGGGAGAGGGTTGGGAGGGATAGGGGGAAGGGGAGGGGACGGTCCCCTTCCCCCTTCAACTCCGTTGCACCTGCAAAGTAAGGTGTGCAAATGGGTGGAGAGAGGAGAGCGTGCAAAACAAGGACACAGGGAAGGAGAAAAAGAATAGTGATTAGTTTGCAGAAGAAGGTTGCCTGTAAAACTTTTTTAGAGCAATTAAAGAGGTGACAATGACCATGATGGACAAATTAAGCAAGTAGTTTGTGCAGCGTGGAGGCCGTTGTTGTTGGTGCTGCTGTGGTGGAGACACAGCATCACCGACTAAGGAGCCGTGCTGCTCTCGATGGTGCTGCTGTCACCACCACAGCAGCACCATGAGAAGCAGAAACAGTGGCACATTTTGCTCCTTGTGCTGCTGTGGTTGCGACAGCAGCGCAAGTAACAAAAGAGCCAATGCTGTTGCTGTCACCAATGGCGCTGATGCCACCACCACAGCAGCACCATGAACAACAGCAGCAGCAGCTCTGCCTGTGCAGTTGGCGCCTGTCTAGTTGCATAGTAGACAACAAAGAAAGGGGGGAAGGCTGCAGGGGAGGGTAAACACAAACCTTGTATTCACTCCGAAGACGTTTGTGTTGGAAAGTGACACCACCTGCAAATAGGAACACAAGAATTCTTTGTCAGTGACTGGATTCCCATTTCAATCGTGTCCCATCGTCGGACACAAGTGAGGTTTTAAGCAAGGGGAGAAGACACGAAGAAAGAAAGTAAAAGAGGAGAACGATGAAACAAGCTGCAATAGGAGTAAGAGCAAATGACAATCACAAACTCCTGTTGTTGGTGATGCTGTGGTGGAGACAGAGCATCACCACCAAGGAGCTGTGCTGCTCTCAATGGTGTTGCTGTCACCACCACAGCAGCACCATGAGAAGCAGAAGCAGAGGCACATTTTGCTGATTGTGCTGCTGTGGTGGCGACAGCAGCGCAAGTAGCAAAAGAGCCACTGCCGTTGGTAATTTTCATAGCGCTGCTGCCACCACCACAGCTGCACCATGATCAATAGCAATAGCAGCTCTCCTTGTGTAGAGGACAGCCTGTCACGTGGCATAGTAGACAAGAAAGCAAGGGTGGGCAGGGAGGGCAGCAGGGGGAACACAAACCTTGCATCTACTCCAAAGACGTTTGTGTTGGAAAGTGGCACCACCTGCAGATAGGAACGAAGGAACACGTTTTCAATGACAGGAGTGTCATCTCAATCGTGTTCCATCGTGGGACACAAAAGAGGTTTGAGCGAGGGGAGAAAATGAGAAGAATGACGAAACAAACGACAATATGTGTGACAGTAGCAGCAACAGCAGCGGCTCTTCAAATGTCAGTGCGACTGTGGTGGTGACAGTAGCACCATCATCGAAGCAGCCACCACTGCTGATGTTGTTGCTTATGCTGCTGCCACCAACATAGCAAAGAAAGCATCTACATCGTCCACAACATCATTTTCGTCAGCATAAACACACGTGGAGGGGGAGGCGGGCTACATGAATGAGGACAAAGTTGCAACAAATATCAGCTCTTTACCCTCAATGTCCCTCCACACACCATCAACACTCCACATCTCTTGCTCACGGCCTCAAGGCCTCCCTCCATCCAACATTCAGCGCAGGAGAGCAGGGCTATGAAGGCAAAGGAAAGCCTCTTGTGCGTCAACTTCTCACCCAATCCCTCCTCACCTCAACGTCTGCTCTCTCAATCCAACATTCACCACACAAGCACAGTCCACAGCTAACTACCTTTGCCTAGTTGGATTTGCCCTGAACTCGAGCAACTTGTGTCGAGGGCTGTCGCCACCTCCACGAGCGTCTTGTTGCTTGCCGCCAGCGTGATTGCGCCCTTGGCTTGAGTCTGCACTGTGCTTTGATGGAAGGGGGTGAGGGTGGGGAGGGATAGGGGGAAGGGGAGGGGACGGTCCCCTTCCCCCTTCAACTCCGCTGCACCTGCAAAGTAAGGTGTGCAAATGGGTGGAGAGAGGAAGGCGTGCAAGACACAGGGAAGGAGAAGAAAGGCTGTGATTAGTTTGCAGGAGAAGGTGGCCTGCAATACATTTGTGCATCAGGAAATGGAGACGGTTACATAGGTGACACAGACCATGATGGACAAATCAGGTAAGTAGTTTGTGCAAGCATGGAGGCTGTTGCCGTTGGTGCTGCTGTGGTGGAGACACAGCATCACTGACTAGAGAGCTGTGCTGCTCTCAATGGTGCTGCTGTCACCACAACAGCAGCACCATTAGAAGCAGAAGCAGTGGCACATTTTGCTGCTTGTG